>CAJHUC010001344.1:0-16317 GCA_905146915.1 Ostreobium quekettii | reverse complement strand
GCACTCGCTTCCCCCATCGGTTCATCTTCCTCTGCAGGTGGCGGAGTGGCCGTGGAGGGTCCAGCCGTGTCCTCCCGGACTTTGTCACCTCCTTGCCCATCCCGGGCTTTAACTTCACCAACCGAAGTTGGTGTCCCCTCCCGGGGTGTATCGATCTCCTGCCCATCCCGGGCTTGTCCTTCCCCCTGCCCATCCCGGGCTTGTCCCTCCGATTCCTCAGCCTCCATGGAGGAGGCTGGGGAAGGGCTCCGGCGTCTCGTGCTCTCGCGCGCTCCCAGGTGGAAGCGTGGCCGCCACCCTCAGGCGGCTCCGAAACCAAATGTTACGAATAGGGTGTGGGTGTGGGGTTCCTGCCCTCTTTGAGCCGCGGACCCGCCTCGCCGGGCACCTAGGTCCTTACAGGGCACCTAGGCGGGACCACCCCTCCTACTCCCGTATCCTAATATGGATAAAGGTTACATTGGGTGAGGAATAGTACGTGCCTTGGGCAGGGCGTCCCCCACACCAAGGGCCATTAGTAGGACGTCTCCCACATCAGGCTGGTGCGCGTAACAACAGCTTCATTTCATACCTTAACACTACGAGTTCATTTATGCCATAGTCACCACCATCTGTCCATGGACCACAGTTTGAGAGGGCTGCAATATCCAGGCCCATCAACGTTATTCACTAATCGCCACAACGTGCTCAACAGCTTGCTCTACACAATGGCAAGTAGACAGCCATGCTGATTCCACAATTTGCTGTGCACATGATGTTGTGGATCTGGGCGCGTAACTCTCAAGAGACCTACTTTTCAGATGAAGCCCCCAGATAACACCCACGGATGAGACACGCAGTGGCCATCCCCGTGGGAACATGCTGGCGCCCGGGGACTGTGGCGAGACAGCGAAGATCCCCGGGTTACATGTGGCTTTGCATGTACTGATTTGCTGATTAACTTTTAGACATGCATATTCATTGTGCATACCTGTAACATCAATCAGTGGACTCCACACGTCTCCTTGGGCTCGTCACGAATCAACCCACCATCCATGGGTATGCGAACGGATGCCCTTGAAATTCGCTGCTCCGGAAGAGTATTTACGGAATGCAGCACGCAGGGAAGAAAAGATCCCCCTGCACGCAAAAGAAGCAAGCAACCAATTAATGTGACGCCCAACGCTGACAACATGGAAAAGTAAATGCAGCTAGAAATGCAGAATAAAAAGGAAGCGAATAGATAAGAAAATGGCAAAGAAATAGGCAAGAAAATGGCAAAGAAATAGGCAAGAACAAAGGCAAGAACAAAGGCAAGAACAAAGGCAAGAACAAAGGCAAGGAAATGGCGGGAAAGAAGGCAAGAACAAAGGCAAGAACAAAGGCAAGGAAAAGGCGGGAAAGAAGGCAAGAAGAAAGGCATCGAAAAACGGCGAAGAAAAGGCGGATAAGGCAAGAAATCCGTTGGAAAGTGCCCAACCGCCGATGCACAAAAACCCGCCATGGGTGCGGCCAAGGGGCGCAAATAAAGGCGCTGGCGCGGGCCTGAGCGGCCTTCCCAGCCTCGGTTAGGACCCGCGCGGCGCCGCGGGCGCGAGTCGCGAGCGGCGGCCAGCGAGCTACAGGCCGCCCGGAGCGACGCCTCTCAATCGGGGCAGGTGCCCGCGAGACATGCGACGGGGATGGGGGTCATAAGCGACGGCCTGGCCGAGGAGGCCTGCGCGGCGGAGAGGGACGTGGCCGCATCTTCAAGTGAGTGGCTGCCGGCGATGTTCTTTTACTTTACTTCTGCGGAGGTTGTTGTTGCGATCGGATCCTGCCCTTGGGCTTGCGACTTGGGGTGTGTTGGGGTGTTTCACCCGGTGTGGGGATGGGAACGGCCGGGCATGGGGCGGGAACGGGGTGGGGGTCCTCTTGGAGGAGCGGGGGGTGGAAGGGATGTGCCGAGAGTGGTGTGATAAGGAGACGGCCGCCGTCGGTTGGATTTCAGGGACGACTGGGGACGGGCCGGCGTCCTAGGTCGCCGCGACGTCGTTCCTCAGGTAGCTTGTACGGTTGAAGGCGTCGTTGATCAGGACGGCGAATCAGCATGGGTCTCCTGTACAGGCTACGGCGTTGCGTCGCGCCGCGGTGGCCCTCTCGCCGCGGTCATTTGTGCATTTTCAGCTTGTTGCACGAGTGCCAGCCCCTCACATGGCTGGCGTCGTATTGGGGCCTTTTTTGCTGGAGCGCCTGGAGGGGGGGGCGGGGAGGGGGGGCCCTGTGGTCCAGTGGCTGCATGCGTTGCTTTTGAAGCTGCGTGTCTGGTTGCGGGATCTGCGCTGTCTTGGCTGTTGCTTGCCTGAGTTGGTCTGCCGGGGAGGGGATGCTCACTTGGCGGCCGTTGTGCTTCAAGGCTCATCGCCCGATCTGCAGAGCGGCGACACGCAGGCGTCGTCACTGGAGGAGGGGAGGCTGCAGGGTTTGACAGGTTTGTGGATGGCGAGGGCCGCGGGCGGAACGTGCTTGGTTGAGAGGCTTTTGTGACAATTGTGACTGGCTGGATTGCGGCTTGAGTTCCTTGATTGCAGCTGAAGACAACTGATTTTCTGGATTTCTCCCCTTCTAGAGACTGCTGCGATCTCACTGGAGGGGGCAGCCGATTACTGTGTTACAGTTACAGCCATCTCCACTCCAGGTTGTGAGGGCGAGCTGAAGCAGCCCAGCAGGGAAGGGGCGCAGCTCACACTATCCGCCAAAAGCGAAATGCAAACACAATGGCGTAAAAGAGAAAATTAGCATGCTTACATACAGGGAGGCTCACCTGAGAAATTCCCTCCGAAATCGGGATTTATTGAGTTTGTTGATGAGTGGAAATTGAACTTCAAATGTTTGGAAAAGGATTCCCATATCTTTACCAACCCCTTTTGTTTCAATATAGTTTAGTCTCTTTCGATGCCTGCAGTGGTTACTTCCACCAAAACGTGTCAAACCTCTGCCTTTCCGCCCACAAAGCGATGTGGGGCTCTCTTCACTGTGCAGCAAATATTCGGTGCGCAAGTGGGGGAGTCCGTCTGGATAGTTCGTTTGTTTCTGATGCTGGATGAGCCGGACAAGGGGGACCTGTGGGCCACCTTGAGTCTGCAGTGCCGCTAGCACTGATTGATGGTCCCCGCTCTCCCCACTGTGCGTGTAAACAGAAGACCCCAATTTGTTGAGCGACCTCCTGCGGAAGGCAGATGGCGACCATGCAAAGGTACAAAAGTGGCTGCAGGAGTTGGGCGCACAGGGCAAGACAAATGACAAGACAGGCCTCGATGTGACAGACGAAGGCAGGAAGAGCACTGTGGCAACCATAGGCGATGCAGCATCCGCGCTAGGGAATGAAGGTGGGTGGGTGGATGGGTTTGTGGATGGGGCTTTTGGAGAGGGAGCAGGGGGGGGGCACAGCTCTTTGCATCCTCACAAGGTGTATGTTGGTTTAGTTTGTTGGGAAGTGACAAGCACAGCACTTAAACTTGTAAGGCGATGTCCAGCATATGGCTTTGAACAAAATGCACCAATGCGATCACTGCACAAGCCAAAGTCCAAATTGGTACACATAGCAACTACCTCACTTATGTGGTGTTGTACCAGTGAAGACAGCGCCTCTATGTGCATTGGCTCCTTGTGTTGTTCATGGCGTGGCGACTCATACGCAGTGGCGCCTATGCTCGCCTGTCAACTTTTTCTGTGCAATGCCCCAGAAATGATGTCTTCTTCCCTGCCCCCTAGTCCAGTACATTCAAAACAAGTCCACAGGGAAAGACAGGGAAAGGCACGGTACCTTGATATCACAACGGCGGCAGTGATCAAGATGTCGTGTGCCATGTGAGCTGCACACACTATTCAGCATCTTGCCACAGAACGTGTCAGTAGTAGGTCAGCTCAGCTTGCTGATGCCAACGACTCGACCTTAGCGCTCCTCTTCCCCCGCCCTACCCCGTTCTTGTCTGTGAACATTCTTAGTTTAAATGCACAATAAAAATTCGTGCTGCTCCTTGGAAGTGGGCAGTAAACAGTGATGCTCCGAACAGCAAGGGAGTGAAAGACACTGGAAAGGGCAAGAAAGGAATGAAAGATCATTGGCATCCAAATTGAAGACTTGTTCCATTGTTCAACACCATAAAGGCGCAATCTGTGGATGTGTCCCAGCATCCATTCCAGACATCGAGGCAGCAGCGGCCGACCTTGGCGCACCACAGACATTCTTCTGCCCGATTTCATACCACCTGTTCCGGGACCCAGTGCTCCTTCCGACGGGCCAGACGTACGAGCGACGGCCCATCGAGAGGTGGCTAGCTCAAGGCCGGCCAACCTGCCCCACCACGGGGGTGTTGCTGCAGGAGCCTGTTTCTATCATGCCGAACGTCACGCTGAGACAGGCCATCGAAGAGTGGGCAGAGAAAAATGCGCCCTGGATGCTGGTGAGTTCAATTCCTTTGAAACTGAAGCACCATACCCAGGCTGAGGCGATGAATATTGCTGTTCTATGTCAATTGATGCCAAGTCAAGGGAGAGATGTATGTACCTTCCAGATATTCTTTGATGCCCTTGAAGTCGATGAAGTCCAGCATGTGCTTCCGCAATGCCTTGTCCCAAAATGCTGACAAGGACGGAAGCATGTGGGGATAGATCACAAGTAGTGTTGTGGGCGTATGTTTGTTCCAATCCATTTCGTGGCAGTGCAATTTTTCCACTATGAGCAGAGAAGATAGTTCCAGGCAATCTGACAGTCTTCTGAATAGGCTGATCGCCGCTTTTCCTCACACAGCAGGTCAGCATTGAGCCGGGAGCGATGTTGAACATACACGAGTCCGCGCATAAATCTATGCCAACACTACTGTGCATGATTGATGGGAATCAATATGCCAAAGCACAGGCCACCCGCCAGACCCTGAAGTCCCCAGTACCCCCACAGCGTCGAAAAGTGTGAACCATCCGTTTACGTAAATATGAAACTATTGAAGAAGGTATGTAGCAGAAATTCTGCCCCTGTGGCTTGGGTCGTTCAGCAGCCATGTGCCGCACAGAATCCTGCATTTGCTCAACAGTAGCAAACTCTAAGTTCAGAGCCCCTGCATGCACTATGTGAGCCCAGGCTAGGCGCTTGGACTGGCATGGAACGATAGGAATGTGTGATCGAATGACCAAATACATGGAATATGTGTAACTGTTTATGCATCATGATAAGGATGTTTCTTTCCTGTTTCCTTGTCTCAACTTAATCTCAGGTGGGCAGTGATGGCCCTGGTCAGGGCATGATATTCCTGACTGAGCGCATGTTTGGAGATAGAATTGGAGCAAGAGGTGGAGAGAGTTCTTGCATTGTTGCACCTTGTGTCCGACCATGGATCCCAATTACCAGGCCTAAGTCTGATTACTGTTCTTAAATGTTAACAGCAGCCACAGGTTGGCATCCAGCTCCAGAGCAATAGTACAATGCCTCTTTTCCTACTTAAGACTGCTCTGGTCACATTTTGCGGCACGTGCAGTAAGGTACTGCCCTAAAGCTTGTCATGCAGCAGAAGGCAAGATTACTAGCCGCGCCCCATGGTTGTGTGTAGGGGTATTGATGTGCAGTCTATGGTTGCCCTACTATTTGCAAGCACTACAGTGAACGGAAATTATTGTGCTTGATATATGCCACTTATGTAGCAATGCTTGCAGCTGAAAATAGATAGCACTATGAGCATTGCAACATCTGAAAAATGGCAAAGCCAATGCTCACATTTGTCATGTGGACCACATGGCTGTTGGTGGCCAGGAGCTGTCAGGGAGACACCACAAATCGCAGTTAATTGAGCCAACTTAGTGTCACTACATTTCGTTTTAAGTTCAAGTCAATTGAATTTGAAGTCAAGTCATTGTCTCTCAGAGAATGGCATCGTTTAGATGCGTTGATGGCTCAATCATGCGATGTGCTACTTGGCATGTTAGTTCCATGAGCTCACATAACATTTCATGTTGATATTTGGCATCCAAAGAAAACTTGCTGTCGCACCAAGTGGAATGCAAGCGGCATCAGTTTGATTCAGTCGCTCAAGGAATGGCAACATCTTGTGCAGGACCCCAGTGGGAGAGTTGTGCCCATCCCTGACGATGAGAGGCTGCCCATGTGCAATGGGCATGAGGAGATAGACAGGGATTATGCAATAGCCGTTCGGCTGCAAGATCACGAGCGCAGAAGGGCAGCGAGGAGTGTGGCAGCGAGTCGGCGGCTTTCCCAAACAGCGCGGCGGCGCGAGAGGGAGGAGAGGCAGATGGCTGCACACCGCAGGCGCATTTGGTGGTGCATGAGCCTGCTGTGGATGATTACAATGGTCCATGTGACGGTGTTTCTGACCACGTTGGCTGTGAGCAACTGGCAGGTAACCCAGAAATTCCACATCACTGCTGCTGTGTGGAGCAGCATGTCGACCACCTGTTGTGATGAAGCTCGTATCTGTCAATTTCTCTGTTCATGTTCTAGTAGAGACGAAATACCAGGATGCTCACAAAGTCACTCCCAGGAAGCTAAGCCACAACCAGATGCGTTACGGGACAAGTGCACCAATCATATACTTCCTCTGTCCAATATTAATTGTCCTCTATTTAAAAGACAGAATTCGTTACAAGGACTGCCTCAAAGTTCAAAACAAGTTTTAGAAACGGAAAATTTAGGCTGCAAAACCCTTAACTACCAATTTTCAAGAATAGAAAATGAGATACGAGCCCTTTGAGCATTAGGGGAAAGGTAAATTCTGGCCATTTCTGACCCTAAATACTGAGCTTCACTAGGTAAAAGACCACCGATACAAAGAACTGCCAAATCCTCAATACTTAGTGAGTTGACTTGAAATTTTGACAGTATGCTCTAGGCTTACAAGCACAACTTTGGGCGAAATTTCACTGAAAACTGATGTAAGTACAATGGAGAAGTCGTGCCCCATTGCCATAGAGGACAATTATTCTTGGATGGAGGGAGTAGCACTTGCTGCAAATGTTCTCAGTTGGTAATCATCATATCTCCATATTTATTTTACCATATTTTTAACACCACGTTCATGGTGTCCTGCAACACCATGCTTAGCACCATTCCCTTTATAACTACTTGCTTAATTTCCCTGCCCTCACAATAGCAATTTGTGAGCTGCTGTGTCAAGCTCTCTCAACATAAGAATTAGGTGATGCGTTAGTGGTCTGTGTCTCAAAACTGTTGTACAGGTTCTTTGGCATGTAATGCCAGACTGCCAGTTGAGTTCAGAACTGCAAATGTCCGCTGCATTGAGAACTCTGTGGCAGATTTCGTCAATACGCATCTCTGTATACATCCATCAAGACTGGATCGCTTTTGTACTCTAGATACTTATTGCCCCATTGTGCTCTTATCTGAATATCAAAGTCTGGTTCTTTACCTAGACATCAATTTATATATATGCATTTGGACAATGGCAATTTCAATTGCTATTCTTGTCTGGGTATTCCTCTTTTATCCAAAGTGCTACGATCTCAATACAAATGCAGTAACAGCAAATAGATACTGTTCCATGTTGAAATGTCTTTCATACCTGGAATGTGGGTTCGATTACTGTATTCTTCCATTGTCCTCCAGCAGTCTTCAACCATCCCTTGGTTTGGTTTGTTGCACAGTTTCAGAGGCTGGATGTCAATCCACTCATAGGATTTGGTGCTAAAGACCTCTCGAACGTTGGGTAAGGCCCCGTTGCACTTTTCCTTTAGAGTGTGGAACCACTGGAATTGAAGGTTCTCTTGGGTTCGCCTTGTGGGGCTTGTGCATCCCCTTTCAAGTTTGTGTGTGCATTGGGTGACAGAGAATATAGCAGTCATCAGCGCCCTACAGTTGACTGTTATCTATTGAGGTGTGTGTTGCACTGTCACAGCAAACAGCGGGCTTTGTGGATATGCAGTTCTTTGTTTCCAAATGTATTGCTCAATGGCGATATTTGGGGAACAAAGAAGAGAACTGCAGTGATGGAACAGAAAAACTTGGCAGACCTGTGCTCTCTAGCCTGTGGCAGCTCTGTGACCAAGCACTCCAACTATCAAGTTGT
Source organism: Ostreobium quekettii (assembly GCA_905146915.1). NCBI lineage: Eukaryota > Viridiplantae > Chlorophyta > Ulvophyceae > Bryopsidales > Ostreobiaceae > Ostreobium > Ostreobium quekettii. Next base: position 8,266 of record CAJHUC010001344.1, on the reverse strand, counting down.
GCATCCTTTGCTAGTTGCAATTTTCTTTATGAATCTGTAGGTTGCGTTTGTCAATAGTAACAGCATTCTGCCCTGTTCACCCATAGGGCGATGTCAACCATAACTCAATGTGCACCGTTTTGTGGGAAACTGCGTTTTGTGCAAAGGGAAGCATCGTGTGCACAATTTTACTGAACTTGGCAAGAGGGCAATAGTGATCATGTCCCTCATTTCAGCATCATTTTTTACCTCTATTTTACACATTTGTTACATGTATTCTTAATATAATGTCACCCATTCTTGTCGCTTGAGGTACCACACTGGGCTGCACAGTGGTGGCATGCCACACCTCCTTTGTTATGTGTTGGTTCCCCTTCACTGGGATCATGTTCCCTTGTGGCATGTTTTCTGTCAGAAACCTCAGTCAACTGTGCCACAACAAAGGCATGGCTAGGTTCATGACCTGTTGATGTGCATTGCTTTAAAGCACTGTTGAGGACTGCCAGGGCATTGTTCAGTCACCATAGTTCAGCGCAGAGTTGCTTCATGCAAACTGGATTGTTGCCTTGTCATCTGCTTTGAGTTGCTGCTCATGTGGCTCTTGGTGTCATGCATGCATCGCTGGAGAGCTGGCCTGACCTTAGTGCATTCCTCATTGTACAGCGCTACTAATTACCCTGCTATCGTTGACAACCATGAGTGGTGGCGGATTCCCCTCTCAGTCTTTGTAAATGCTGGTGAGTGTCCAACAGCAAGTAGACCATGGCAAAAATGCATACAACCAAATGCACATGACAGAGTACCGGTCGCCAGGGTCTCTAACAGACTTGCCATCAGTGCATTTTCTCCAAGTATTGTCAAGTTTCAACATTGAGTTTTACAGGGTTTACATGGTCTACAGGGTTTGCAGGGTCTACAAGGAAGCATTATTTGTTGACGCGGTGTTGTTTCGAACGTGACAATGTTGGCTGTGTCTATGCCCTGGAGTTGAAGTGCAGTAGCTGAGCAGAAATTCAAAAAGGGCTCTATGTAGGCAGTTGAGCAATGACAGTTGTTTGCTGCAGCACAGTTGTAAGGCACCATATTCTGGATAGTTGCCTGATTCATGTCTTGAATGAAGTCATTGTCTTGAATGTTTAGTTGCATGTTGGTTGAGTGCTACAGCGACACCTTGTCTGGTCACAATGACTTCCTTGGCAGTTTTGGTTGTCTGACTGCGGCTCTGGCACATGATTGTGGCCGACTGATGAATTGATTGTTGGATCGTTTGAATCTACCTTCTGCATGTTGTGCGTCGATGGTTTCTGTTGTATTGGATAGGTTGTACTAGCGCAGGAGAATGGAAAATAGCCCAGAATGGCACTTGTAGATTCAGTCTATGCGTTCTGATGTGCAGGACTCATTCAGCTGGAAGCAACTCTTGCAGCCGTTTGGACATTTGGCAGGGTTCTCGCAGCAAAGATGTCGATCGCCTCTTTGGGTGAGTGGTAGAGCACGATCACTACCTTCCAATGCACTGCGTTTGGCCCGCAGTTTACTTCATTGTTTGTGAACAGGCCATGAGCGGTTCATGTGACGAGGTTGAGAGTTGAGTTGAGTCGAGTTGATGCGATGCAGTTAATTTGTTTCAACATCCAACAGCTGATTTGTTGATTATATCAACACATTTGGGCTCTGGTGCACATTTTTTCGCATAATGCCCTTGCTTCAGTTCCCTGGAAGTTTGTTGCCGTTGTCCATTATGCTCTTTGTCTTGGCAGCATGTGCACATGCATCTCCGTCGCCTTACATTCTCTCCATTGTTGTCCCCATGAAATGCACGCATGCACACATGCCCGTGTATCGATTGGCATTGTGCACATTGCCATTGCTGCATATGCATGTTTCCTTTCCCGCAGGCACCCATGCCCTGCCATCTCAGCCATAAAGTCAGCACATTGATTCTGCCTTGGAATGTGACCAGTCTCACCATCAATACATGTTTGTGTTTGGGCTGTGTTAGATGTGTGGATGCTTCAACCTGTGTGCAGGCACCCTGTACATCATCAGTGGTACAGCAGGCGTGCTTGTGTCTGCCAACTTTGCGACAGGCCTGGTGACTGCTGGGGCATCGGGCGCCGTTTTTGGGTTGCTTGGTATGGCTCCCCTGCTGTGCATCTTGAATGCAACTTCAAGTCTGGTTCGCTGATTCCTCCAGTGTCACCCCACCATTTATTTCGTTGTCACCATCCAACGGCTGTTGGGTGCAATGTCTGTGCGCAGCCTGAGACTGCTTGTCCCCACAATTGCACCCAGGGTGGTGGTTGCTAGAATATACGCACTGCGATACTTTGTGTACTACAGCACATGTTGTGGCTAGGGGGAAAGTTTGCAGTATTCAGTAAACATTGGCCAGGATTGCGTGTGAAAGTCAACTGCGATTTGTCGGCCTCTTCCCAGGGACTGTCTTCTTCGAGATGATCCTGCACAGGGAGGCATACATCAACAGGGGCATCTCCAGTTTGGTCCTGGTCTGCGTGGGTGTTGTGAATGTCATCATCGGCCTGACGCCCCTTGTGGACAACTGGTGTGCTCTTGGCGGGCTGGTGTGTGGCACTCTTACAGGAGCGGCCATCATATTGGGGCGCAGACATGTAAGGCAGCACGGATTCCTCTGTTTACATTGCCTTTGAGACGGAGTAGGGCCCTTGCATCCTGCGGACGCTGATGGGCATGTGCATTTCCGAAAACGTTTCCCTGTTCTAATTTGTTGAGCATGTCCACTTCTGTCATGCATGCAGTTAGTTGGGGAGGCACAAAGAGGGATTCCACATATGGGCGCCCTGGGCCAATGTTTGATGCAGAAACTGCTGCCATCCAACTGCCGGAAGTTGCAGCATTATCAATGCCCATACAGGATGTTGTCTGCATACCGACTGGCAGTTGTCTTCTCATGGCTTCCGGCTCTGGAATTTGAAACTGCTATTGTTGCCATTATTTGTTGTTGTGGGCATTGTTGGCTCGCTGTTGCCATCCAAGTCCTCTTGAACCAATGGCCCCTGTCAAGGAACGACCAAACAGGCGTTGCTGAATGTGATCAATTGCTTGCGTCCCACATTAGGGTGCAGGTGCAGCCATGGGTGGCGCGGCTGCCCTTGCCCTTCAGATTCTCCTCAGCATCTTAGTCATTGCCATGATGGTGACGGCAACTATCGGGCTACTGGTCAAGTTCGATGGGCACGCTGCCTGCGGGTGGTGCCGATCGCTCACGTGCTTCGACACGATGTGGTGGAACTGCGAATCGGCGGCCGTGGCCCCACACCACTGCGTTCTCAGCTTCGGTGGCAATGACACGGCCGCCATCACATGCCCATCGGTATGGGGCCCTTTTTGCTCTCTTCTGCGTGTCCTGTGGGCTGAAGTGTCACAGTTGAATGCCCAAGACCTTGGGCATCCAGGATCGACGCACTTCCACTGTTGTCGCCCATATCAATGGCGCAAATTGTAGTGGTTTTCATTGTGCCATTTTTCATTGGCAAAGAGCGACATTTTGTAGAGTTTTAGTGCATGACTCGACCTTTTTAGCTTACTGAAAATCGTGTTGTGTGAGGAAAATGTGCAGAATTGTCCATGTAACAGCTGTGATGTATGACTTTACATGTAATGTTGCTGTGTATCCTGCACAAACCGCGTTGATAATGGCCCAAAGCATGTGTTTCATATTGTTAACTGCACCGAAATTCGAAGTCGTGATTGCAAGTACCGGTTGCAGGTTTGCTGCGCATTGTTTACCAGTGTTTGCAACGCTCAGGCGACCCTTGGGTGACACTCAGTGCACAGCCGTGTGGCACTCACACTGTTGCTCGTAATTCAACAGTTTGTTGCCCCACCAAGTGCCTACTAAGCCCTTGTTGGGCTGACTGGAGCCCCGCACGAATAACCCATATGGAAGCAAATAGGGGCACATGATGGAATCTGGTGGCCGACAACGCTAATTTGAGAGTGCTTTGTTGTTTGCTTCTCATAGGACAACTACAGCGAAGATTGTTCTTTCCATTCCTTACCCTCTCTTAAGGATGATCAGTGCGACATGTGCTAATTGATGTCCTTTGCAGCGATACTTCTTCAACACTAGTTTCACGGTTCGGTGTATCAGTTAACGGGATTGTGTTTGCACCCTGCACATCATGCAGTGCTGTGATTTGTGCTTAACGGGGAGTTGTTGACCATGAGAATCGTCACTTGGGCTCAGCTCTGTCTTCAGGCTGACCCAGCTTGCCCATCCCCATTCAACAGCCACATGTTTTCCGTACCCTAGCCCCCCAGCAACAGCTTAGGTATCACCAGGCATAAACGTTGGCTGCGCACCTCCATGTTGGGTTGAAAAGCAGGAGCGCACTAAATTTGCACAATGTGGAAGAACCACAACCAAGTGCATGGTTTTCATTGGCCAATAATTGCCTGTGTGAAGTTGCTGAAATCATGTGTAATGTCCTGTGTATCAATCTTACATCGTCAGTGTATTGATTGCATCCAATAGGCATATGTGTACATATTAGTTATATAAACTACAATGTTATCATTGCACTATTCTTTATTATATGGCTTAAAGCCATGTGTCTGCATTGTGGCTTACATTGAAGCAGGACCAAGGCATCCAACTGAAACCTTCCATTATGAGTTTCGATATCTTCTTCTTTGTTTTTGGTCGTTGCATGCATACTTTCGTCTCTTCTCCGGCTTCCATAAGCTGACTTGCATCACCGTGTCCTTATCCACAGGGCGACACCACCGACGTCGAGAACCTTCGGCCCACTCAGGAGTTTCTGGAGGCCCATTGCGAAGCCATCTGCGCCTTAGCTACCGGCCCGCCCGCGGATGGCTCCTCTGCATTTGTACCAACGATGGAAGTTAATGACGGGTTCACGGCAGTTGACAACAATTCATAACTAAGGCCCATTTGGGGAACCGTGGTGCAAGGCGCAGTACTTAACGGTACCTGTCCGTACCACTTGGTCCCAAAAGGGTGTTGCTGCAGCGCACAGCGCACCGCAGCACGGATGCTCGCCTCAGGGACGAAGGTCGTTCAAGCCCGCGAATGCCGCCAGTTGCTGGACTCACGGCAGGGGTGAGATGTTTCATAGCTAGTCGAAGGGTTTAACTAAGGAGAGGTGGTCGCATGGAGGCAGCTCATTGCGGAGCAGTGCCGCACTTCTGGGACTTGTGCGGCACACTCGCAGCGGCCCTTTCGACTCACAGCAGGAGCATGCGGCTGCTCTTGAGCGACGAGTGGCGTGTGCATGGGGCCAGGGGCTGCTGCAGGGCACGCGTGCGATGCTTGATGTACAACAGCAGAGAGTTACTGCATCCTTCCAGGCTGTGGAATACGCAGGGTACGCACTGTACTTTAAGCAGACGGCCAAGTGCGGGGATTGCCGTCAAGTTGTGTGGGGATGCGAGTGGAGATCCATGAGACTACTCAGTGTTTGGGGTCCAGAAAATGTTTGGGGTTGTGCTGAAATGGCACGCGGACGAGTGTGCTGGGCTGGCGCAGCGTGGTATTTGTACGGCAAGGTGAAGCAGAGCACGCCTGGCAGCATTTGCAGTTCCAGGCTGTGATGTTGGTGCAGAGATGTCGGCAGCAAAATGGCACAGTGGAGCCGATGCCCGCAGAGCGCACGAGTGACTGCTGTGCCGAGCCAGAGTGATTTTGCGAACAGAATCAGGGTTGTCCTTCTTGTGCCTTGTTTGGGTGATGCGGCAGTGTTTTCGGATTGATTCCAAGCCTCCTGGATGGCCTTGACGACGGCCCTGATGTACCAATGACCAGCGCATGCTCCTCTGCTTACTCCTCAGCATAATCCCCGCGCCTGCATCGCCAACACGCAGGCACCTCCGTTGATGCCATTTTGATGCTCTCTCTTCTCGGTGAGGGCCTAGGATAGACTGCATTCAAGGGCAGTGGTGGGCCATCAAGGGCTCCGGCTATGTCAGTGACATGCAAGCGTTATCCTAACCGAGTACCGCCAAGGATTGTGACATTCGGCGGCTCTGAGGGAAGACGCTATGTCAGTTGTGGTATGCTTAGCGTCAATTTGCCGTTGATCTAAGAACCCACCCACCACCTCCTTAGTGTTGATCCTAATGTCGATGCTGGGATGATTCACTCCATTATGGCCCAACCATTGCACGCGACTTGTTTCTGGAACTAATTCCAGAAACAACTCATGCACAATATTGCGCACCGGTTGTGCAACACAGTTGCCGTCATTTGTGCCACTAACAGTGCCATTATTGTGACGCTGGATAACGCGAATGCCGACCTTCACGGCATACGGGGCGCACACAGGCTTTTTCGGTCAGTGGCACATGTTTGTTCTTGCAGGGCCACGAAGAGCTCTGTGGAAATCCTGGCCGGCCCGCTCGATTTTGCGGCGCGAAGTATCGAATCAGGGATAATATGTTTGATCACACCTTTGAAGACACACGGGCGGCCCACCGCATGCCGTTATACAGTGCCGGCATACAGTTACTGGCTGCACCGAATCGGTGACTTTCTGCACTAAATCGGTGACTGCTTGCACCAACTCCCTCCAAAACTTACCTAAACTAAAACCTAAACCCTAAAACCTAAAACTGAACCTGCCCTAACCCTAACCCTATCCCTAAAATTACCCTAAATCTAAGCCTAACCCTGGGACATTGTGTGCACGTGATTTAGTGCAACCAGTCACCGACTTGGTGCAGGCAGTAATATTATTTCCCGCATGCCTGCCCATGCCTGGTCCGACCTGGAGACAGAAATGCAGTGGCAATTCCAATCTCACTGGTTTGTGGCGGGGATAGTATGTGACCATGGCGTACCCCCCCAGCGCGGTCTGCTCCACCTTGATATTTGCCAAAATCCTCTTCGACACTTGCGAGCTTGATGGGTCGCTGCTCCTTTGGCACTTGACGGATGGATGCGGAAGCTGGTAGCGGAAAATCCGCATAAATTTTGTGCACGCAAATCATAGTACTTGGCCAAAGGTTGGAAATTCTCGGAGTTGCTTTGACCAGTTCACAAAGGCCCCATTTGCAACAACTATTGGGTGTGGAATGCGAGAATTTTCAGTGCATCTTATTATCATTATAAACCACTTCATCAGAAGAATACCAGTAAAGCAGCAGCTCTGACCCCATTGTGGAGTTTCATAGGCCTCAAAACGATGAGGAGCCCCCGCAAGATTTGACACACCCCAAATGCACGAAATCAGAATATGCGCCCTTGTTCAACCTTTCAAATTATCAACGATCAATCACCAATGGCGACTGGCTCGCTGTAGCGGGTGTCCTGCATCTGTGGTGGCCACACTATTCAGCGAACTGATTGTTGAATATGCCCTGCTTGTGCCACCTCGCATAGCTTTTCCATTGCTGCCGGCGCCAAAACCGTCTTCCCAATTCAGTCGGTTCGCAATGCGAGACACACTCAGCCAGAGGTTATAAAAGTTCTTCTTGCATACGGCCCTCACCAAAGACGAGGGAATCACTGATGTCCACATGCAATATTATTTCATCTCATTGTTCCAAATACTTGTCACATTCTCGTTGACCCCGGAGATAGAAAGCCATCGAGACTTTGTCCCCTGTAAGCTGGTCTTGTTCAAGTGAATATGCTGTCCTCATAAAACGGTCCCACTTCGCAGGGCGGCCAGCCCAGATCCAATGTGTGATTCCAGTCAGAAGCTTGTCCTTCCTATCCCAATCGCCCCCCAAGCATCGCTCTCAAGATAGAGCGACCTGCGCAAGCATCCACCACTTTTTGTATGAGCAAATCCAACTATGGGGCTTGTAGAATGGAGGCACGTACCATCCCATGGAAATGTAAAGAAATCAATACAGCCTAGAATGGTTAGCTGCTCAACGCAACTTAAGAAAATAGGTAGGTTTCCTTGTATGCCTTTGACATTGGCTCCCTTTGCAATGATTTCGGAGGCTGCGCTGGTACCCTGTCAGTGCAGCGCATCCACTGCGCGAGAGGATCGTGAGGCAACCACAGCAAATATTTTCCTGCATCGATGCGCACACCTGTGGCAAGTGGGAGCAGTATGGTCTCAAGCAATCGAAGGTGTATTCACCAAAATCTCTGGTCCGATACCCTTGCCCGCTCACCTGAATCAGCGCAATGGGCTGCCTGCTCCATTGCGCCAAACGCTCCCTTCAAGATATGCAGTGGTTTGATCATCAACACCCCCATTACACCGCTGCCTTCGCACCACGAGCCATTGCTTCACATCTGCACGGACGTGTGCCTTCTTCTTATTCA
>CAJHUC010001343.1:0-79557 GCA_905146915.1 Ostreobium quekettii | reverse complement strand
CTGAAGCATCGGCGGGAGAGGAGGCCCGGATCGAGGTGGCGCCCAGCGCAGTGGAGGTGCGCTGCCGGTCGATTTTTTTTTCTGTTTCTTGGGATTCTGAAGTGTTGAATTGCGTGCAAGGCTTCGGGTGGCGTCACCGTACCGGTGGAAGAGATGCTGGCCTTGTGCTGCCAGTTGTGAAAGGGCAGGGCGATGTGTGAAGCCCCAAAAGGTTGATGGTCGGTTGTTGTTCCAGATGAGTGCGTTGACGTTGTGTGTCGTGATGATTTGGGCTGCGTGGTTCGGTACAATGAGGCGTACCAATGTGCCAAGTTGTTGTTGGTGATGCTGTTCGAATTTGATAGTCATCCATTCGATTTCGGATGCCATTTTGGCATCAAGTTCAGAGTTCAAGCCCCGTCCCCGCCCTGGCTAATAGAGCTGATGGCCTTTCGCAAAGTCGCAAGGCAATGGTGAAGCCGCGGGTGTGCTGTTGATGTCGCTGTTCGGAGCGGGTGGTGAGCACCAATGCATGCTATTGTGTGGGTGGTGGAATAATGCGGAAATTTCCCTCCCTTTATTGCAAAGTGATGTGCATTTAGAAAGCAAGGATGTGCACAGGACATGATATTTCGCAAACATTACCAATCACCCTTTTGGTGAGTGAGCAACAGTTGGTGTGTTTCACCCAAAGTTGAGAATTGGAGCTGCTTTCCCTTTGATGCAGATGAGCAGCACATTGCCTTGATCGCAAGACATTTCCAGCAAGATTGTAGGCCCCAGAGAGGGCAGGGTTATGGGAAGTGAATTCAGCATCAGTGAAAGAGCTGATTTTGAGCATTGCATGGCAAAATACAGGAGGAATTGGGATGGATGGAAATCTTAGCCACTGGGTTGCATTGTTATAGTCCTTTCAGGTTAATGCTAGTACTTTGAGGTCCCTGAAAGCTGAATACCTTGGAATTTGTTTGTCAGAAGAGCCATGACAAACCATGATCAACAACGCCCTGGCAGCTGACAGGCGACAACTGGCACATTATTGCCCAGCAGTGTCTGTTTCATGGCTCTCACAGCAAAGATGCAGTTTCAAGCAATGTGGTTCATTTTTCAGCAATCAAATGGCCGAAAAGGCCACAGCAACTGAACTGAGAACAGACTTCACCTTGTCAAATGGATCAATGGATGTCCAGAGGCAGGGAAATGAAGTAGAGTCCACATTGCAGCAACACAAAAGCTGCACACTCTGAGCTGCATCTGTCCCTACAGAGTTCAGATTATCAGGCAGCATTACTTCTGGCAGCAGTGTATGGGGCCCGATAATGTGTGGTCAGGGGTTGGAGAATGAAAAGGAGTGGACGGGCACCAAGGGAACTCTTCTTATGGTTACTCTGGTGTTCAGGAGGACATTCAGAGCTTGCTCCTTTCTTTGCTAGCGCGCAGAACAGAAACAGCCTCTGCTTGAATCTAAATTGTTGTACTATGTTTTTGTACAAGTGGCTTTTGGTTGGGAACAATTGATGGTTTCATGAGGTACTTGTGGTGACGGCACTCTCACCATACTGCCATTCATCTGTGTTGGAAAAAGCAGGCAAAAGCCATACATTGTTGGAAACAATTACCTGTTCAGAAGGAGCACCTCTTTCTTCCTTTCATTTCCTGTGGAGCATCACACACGATTGTTTTGGTTCAAGAACATGTGCTTTGAACATGTGCTGTGAGTTTGGTATCAAACAAGAACACAAAAGTAGTTCTGTCAGGATGGGCAAGTGCTGGGATTGTCAAATATGATGTCACACTTTTGATTCAAAAGGTGCGCAGACTTGTTCCTCATTGATGTCAATCCTATGCTGAGAATTCTTTCCAGTCCATGTTCATAATCGACTATGCATCCAAGGAAACAAGACATGTTGATATTGTTTGCTGAGCCTTCAAGTGATCTGATCTGCAACAAAGGTGTAGATTGTACAACAGACATTCGCTTTTGTTGTTTCAAGGGTTGAAACGAGGGAATGCATTGCACATGTCCATGTCCAATCCCTTGATGTTTGGTGTGCCCTCATCCTCAGCAGAGGTACAAGGGCAGTGGGACGTTACATGTGGTGTTCATACCCACCTGTGCACTTGAATGGGTGAAACAATTGACGACCCTGTCCGTGCGTGCAGCGTTTGAAGGAGCTGACTTCTGAATCCTCCGACACCCGTGGCATGCACTTGAGGGTCATGGTGGAGGGTGGTGGCTGCTCTGGTTTCCAGTACAAATTCTCGCTGGACGACAAAGTGACGGATGATGACAGGTAAATGGAGCCAAGTCGGCATAGCGTCAAATGGAATCGATGCTGTAAAATGAGGCAAGTAGCTGCAGTTGCCTTTCATAGTTCGATCCATGCTTCAAAACAGCAATTCGTGTGTGGACATGCCTGCTGCTGACTTGTACGCACAAAGGCTGTGACTTCACTGCGACAACAAACCATGCTGATTCTGGTTTTTAAATGGGGGCTTCAGGATGGGGTATGGCTGGTTGATGTGTACCTTTCTGACAGTCCAAGCTAGTGAATCCTGAACTTAATCATCCGCTCTTTAAGACCTAAGTTGGATTGTTGGCGATCGCTACAGCACTTGACAGACATGATTCTGTGTTCGGTACAAGCATGCCACCTGTAGTTCTGCCCACATCAGTGAGCTGAAATCCTCCCTTCGTTTCCTTCCTTCGTTTTTCTCATCTTTTCTTCATCGTTTCGTTTCGTTTCTGTTTCTTTGTTTTCTTCTTACTTTCTTCTTTTTAAGGAACTAGCGCTCAGTGTGAATTGTTGCCAACCCCCTCAAACCACTGCTTGCAATGAGCGATGACCCTCCCAGTCTAACATCTCTGATCGTCAGGTGGCGCTTGTGAGCACTGGGCTATCTACACATTCACACATGAGTTCGCCAGTGCCATGCTCCTACAGATTGGAAAGCCGACTGGATCCACCTGTAGGTGGATGACATTGCTGTTCATCTTGCAGTTGCACGGGACTGTTACTGAATGGAAAGGCAAACTAGTCATGGAGAAGCACGCCCACCGCAAAATGAGTTTAGAAAGTCGCTTCCATAATGTGACTCGAGTGTCCCAGAAAGACAGGAAATAAGCACCCAACAGGCCACGTGATGAAATCAAGACCATGTGTGGGCATGCCTACACACCGTATTGTTCCATTGATACGTGTGTACTGCAGTATGTCGTGCATGGATGACCTGTACTGCACTGTTGAAGTGATGACCCAAGCATGAGATCGTCCACTTGTCTACAGGTTTGTTAAGTGGACTGAAAGGAAGTCAGCTGGGTCAGTTCACCACATGACGCTGTCAACCATCATTAGAGGATATTCTATCCATCACTACAGAATCCACCAATCAGAAGAATTTGAGAATGTATCGAACGCGGTGTTACCTAGTTTCTTTTTGATAGATCACTCGCAAAACACATGCCGTACAGTTGTCCTCCCTGACGTCTAAGTAGCAAGGTGTCTCAAACAGCGCATTGCGTGAAGTCCAACTGCATTTGATTTGAATGTGTTTCAATTTCTGCGCGTTTTGCTGCAGGGTGTTCGAGAAGGACGGCGTGCGAGTGGTGTGCGACAGTTTGTCACTGGACTTCCTCAAAGGCTCGACAGTGGAATACTCGAGCGATCTAATGAGGTCGGCATTCCAGGTAGGATATTCAGATCTTGCCCAAGGCAGTACTCACCCTAGGCAGTTCCGGCATAAGTAGCTCTTACCCAAGCTGGTGAGTTCTTTGTTTCCTGTTGCTTCTGCTGGGCTGCCAACGGCACCAATGCCAGATGCGATTACAGCACTACGCCCACCTACACGTCGCACCTGGCTGAGGGGCCAGTCTGCAGTTTCCATTTGCTTGCATCCTTAATGCGTGTTGGCATTTGTTTCCATGATGGTGGCAGGGCCGCGTTCACTGTTTTCTCGTTGCATACTTCCTTTCCCACACGGGGATCTTTTCCCATCCACTTCGTCGGCCTTCTCGACCGCCACACACCTATCTTTTCCACATATCTTTCTGGTCAGATTTCTTCTTTATCACTACGTAAGTATCTCCTCAGCAGTGCTGCTCAGCATTGTTGTTTCGGTGGAATTCCCTCATGATACGTATTGTTGGGCATGGTGATGTTTGAATATATACGCTTGAATATGAAGAGATTTTTAATTGACGGTGTGACCGCAGGTGGCCAACAACCCCCAGTCGGAATCGGCCTGCGGTTGCGGAACTTCTTTCGTCGCCAAGATGGAATGAGGCAGGAAGCCTGGGCGAAGGCGCAACGAAGCCAGAGCGAACGAGCAGCGAAGCCAGGGCAGCCACGGCGCCTATGCCGCCCCGTCCGCACCGGCCGGCAAAGGTCGTGCCTTCGCCGTTGAGTGGGGTGATGGAAACTCCGTGGGCCAAGACGGACTGGCGCATGAGCACCAAAATACATAGCACGTTTTGTTGCCGTCTGCTCCTCTGAGGCACCAGATCTGAGTACTGTGATACGTCTAGTACTCTGCTACTGTACTATGCGCTACAGCAGTATGCTGCGCCTGTCACGCACGTGCCACAAGCAGTGGCACATTTGGCTGTTGAAGGGTAGGGGGGCCCGGATACCCAGCTGTGCCGATTGGGTGAAAGGCTGGGTGAATGTAGAATCCCAACGGACGTGACAGCTGGACCGCGCTGATGGACAAGGGCGGGGCAGAACCCATTGGGCTTCAATCCGCGCAGCTGCAGTGGGCCCTTTTGTAGCATAGTGCCGGCCGCTGACGCTCCTTACATTTTGTTGTGTATTTAATTCCGTGTCCGTGCCGGTTAGCCGTTCTCGTGTGCGCGACCGGGGCAGCACAGGAGTGACTGGACTAGCATGATCTGGTATATTTGGTTGGCTCTTACATGACCTGACATCTCCCACTCGCAGCACATGCAAGGCAAGGGCGGAATATGTCCAACTTGTAGTTGAAGTACAGAAGAGAAAAAAGAGAAAGAAGAAAACGGAAAATGGCTTTTCTCTTTTTTGTATTCTTGAACCTTTATCGATAACACATTCGCGAATGCGTGCCATCGTGTGTTGCTTACTTCCCGTTGCGCTCTCCGTTACTTCTCCACAGCACTATCTACTATCTGCAGCGCACCGGTCGCGTCGCCGTGGCCACGGTGCACGGCGACGGGCGCCTGCCGACTCGTGTGTACGTCACTCGGCCCTGCAGACTCGGAGGTGTGGCTTCCGGGTGGCGACGCGTGGCTGTGGCGCCACCTCACGATGGTGCGCGGGCAGGGCATCCACCCACCCACTCGGTCTTGTGCCCAATGGGCCAGCCCTATTAGCTGTCCCCGTACCCTGAGTGCCAAAACCAAGCTGACACAAATGTAGTCTGGATTTGGTCGATGCTGGAAGATCGGCATGTTGTCCTAGGACGTGCAGGAACGCCTGCATTCCTTTAGTTCATCATCATCATCATGATTTTTTACAGAACAAGGCAATGAGGTAGCCGTCAGCTTCCTATTTTGCCTGAGCAATTCCTGCGTTCCTTTAGTTCAAGACATCGGGATGCTGACACTGTGTAAACGTGTCCCAATGCACACCGCGAAGCGCGAGTGGCAATCATGCAAGAGGTCAATTGACGGTGAGCAGCATGCTAATTCGACACAGATAATTGTGAGGGCGAAAGAACAATTAACGAGTGATTGCGTGACGTACGGAGATGTGGTACGGTGAACATGGCGACAGTGTTGCGGTGACATGTACATGGAGACACGGGAGGAGGAAATGGATATTGAACTGGTACATTCATCATGTAACACACCCGGTTGCGGACTTGCTTCCCGTGCCTGGGAGCGACCGAGTGCAGACTGAGCGCGAGCGGTCAGCGCGACAATAATGATTCGCTGAGACGTGTTGTGTTCATGCCCCTCTCAGGCGCATGGTGCCGTGACGCGCTTCATTTCTGCTGCCGCGAGTTATTCCAACCGCGACGGGCCTTCGGCCTGACCAGATTGGGTCTTATGCGATCTTGACTTGTCTGGTATCTACAGCGCACACGTCGCGCGGCGGTGACAGAAACTGCGATGTGGCGTTTTGGAATTCCAAAGAAAAAACGAGAGTTCTGGCCCCAGGCGAAAGAAAAAATAATGTTGCAGGATCTTGCACTGCCTGTCGTTCATCTGTCCGCTCACGACGAGTCCCTCGAATCACAAGTATGGATCTCATCCGATCTCATCAGCGGGTCCACTCTCATCTTCTGGACGAGCAGCCTGGACATCAGCTTGGCTCACAAGCTCCCACCAGCCGCATCACCCTTCACAACAGTCGCCCCCTGTGATTGTTGGCAGACGTACTGGAGAATCTGACAGTAACCTGGGTATTATCTGGGTATTACCCAATTCGACACACAGCGCACCCCACAGCCCCAGGCAACGCCCATTAGACGCTTGGGCACTGATTTATCACCCTCTGACCCAAGCCCTCCATGGTGATTTTCGCAACCCCACAATGCTGTCAAAAATTGAAACTACCCACACGTGGCATACTGTCTCAACACATACTGCAACAGTGAAACCAAGCCTCCGCTCACGAGCAAGTCACCAGTCCCAAGGCCCCTGCGCAGCCCAGCCTACATATTGCACACCATCAACATCAACATTCCGAAAAGGATTGCCTAATGTGTTAGCCCTTTGACAACTCGAAGCACGGCAGTGCACCACCTCCCAACTTCCATTTTCTGGCCACATTTTCACTATCAAAGTCTTGACTTGATGAGATTGCGGCCTAATACCCGAAAAGGAAAGTAAAATCACGCTGCAAAGGATAGCTTTGAAAAGCCTCCAACCATCGTGCAGCCGCAGTCCTCTCTTCATCCTGCAATTGCAGTCTACCTTGCGCGAATGCAATACAACAGTCCACTCCATAGTAATACTCAATCTTGCAGTTCAACGCCGTATCCCTCTTGTGTCTGCGTGAACATCACCCAGCCACATGTTCTGCCCGACATCTTTTTACTGACAGATGCGTCACCAGATGACCCCATCCTCGATGTGGAGAGAAGCTTCTGGATGTATGGCTGCGGCTGCTCCTTCCAATGCTTTCCTTTTCTTTTTCGGTCATTTTGCAACTTTCGCATTTTTCCACTGTGGACACTCAAATGCCGATGGCTTTCTGACATGGAGGACAGTGTGTCAGCCTGATGGACAACAGGAAGCCTGCATCCTGCGCAGGGAGTCCAGCTGCAGCGCAAGCCACTCACCATCTTCCTGGAAGCGACAGCAAGGAGACATTCAGATCTGGTGGAGTCGGGTACAAGTTGAACAGAGCAACAAGAGCCAAGTTCCGGAATCGAAGCGGAAGTTCGGATTGCAGCACCGCGGGCACTTGTGCAGCCTTGAAACGTCAGTATGAAGGGCGGAAATGGCAAGCCTTCAATGCACATCCACCCACCCCCCACCCCACCCCACCCCACCCCACCCACCCACCCACACACACACGCATGCGCACACGCACACACACACCCCAAACCCCACCCTCTTTTCCTGCACAGCTACGGAAGAGCAACAGGCAACGAAATGAAACAGCACACTGCATGGAAAGAAAGGATCACGCCATGACGCCCACCCAGCCACCCCCCGCCCCTTGCTTTGTATTGTCTCCTGCCCGCACTACAATATCAGGGCCGGCAAAATCTCAAGGAACGCAATCAGAGTATTGGCGCAGCGCTTTGCACATATTTTGCGCCGCATCAGCTTTTGTGACACAGGCAGCGCCTGCTTGCCAGAGCCCCTTGGAAACGAGAGCCATCAATAAAAGCACCCTTTGGTCAATGCAAGTGCAAGGATTGCTTCTTATCACTTCCAATTACTTCCTATTGCTCTGCACACACCAGAAAGGTGCTTAAAGCTGCCCTGGGGGCAAACGAAGGAAAAGAAGATCGCGGCAAAGTACTCCACCCCAAAAGCCAAAAAGATACCCCCCGTCCCCAAACCCCCACCTTCATCCACGCCTCTGTGTCGCCCGCTGACAGCACCACCAGCTCCGGGCTGGCGAATTTGGGCCCCCACTGGTCCGTCTGGTCGACACCCTTGCCCCTCAGGCTCACCACCGCCCTCCTCACACCTGCGGACAGCAAATTAAACTCAGCAGTTTGAAACCAGACCCAACCCTAGACTTTAGCTTTGAGATAGCAGTCAAGGGATTGTGATCTGCGAATCTTGTCCAACAGCATCCCACAAGGGCAGTATTTTGAAGGGGTCCGGGAAGCAGAATCCAAGGATGCACAGCAAGGCAAGGCAATCAGTTACAAGCCACATGACCAAAGACTCTCAGACAACCTGGATGGAAGACTGTCCATTGTTTCCTTGCGGGTGCAAGAGCAGCACCCTGCCACGATATGTCAGATGGAATTAAACCGCCGTGTCAAGGGAGTATGCTGAGTTTGTTGGTGACTGATGTTTCTGTTGGGGATTTTGTTGCAAAACCACTGTGGCTCGCCCATTTTGTACAAGTCATGCAGATCAAGAGTGGTATTTCCGTCCTTGTGATGTTGGTATCTTTGTTTGATTGCACAGACTTTGGCATTGCAGAAGTTGGTGTGATTTATCTGCCCATACACCATACCATTCTGCTGGCAAGCTGATGAGCCCAATATGCAAGTTGTGAATGCTTCTATATTGCTCCTTGCTCAATTCCCAAAATGAGGCATCAAGTTCACTGATTCAGAGGCAAGATTTTTGCCACAGAAAGCTGCAGAGCCATTCCGCAAACTGTCCAGAGCATCAGCGCAGTTCCAGAACGATCGCAATTTCTTCAAGTCCGGTCTCATGCAGGCTGTGGCATAGTTGGTACCAAGCAATATGGCGTCTGTGCACATTGCCAGAACTGACAGAAGAACTCTGCTGTCCAATGATCTCAGCTCAGCAGAGACTTGTGCCAACACGAGTGTGTCACTTGCCGTGCTTGCTGCGATGGGTTCACTCATTCCTTCAAGCTCAGCTCTTCATCTGGGCCGCCTATTGGGATGCACCCTGAACACATGTACTGTGCGGCGCTGTTCCACGGACTTGTATCTTGAGATTCTGGCAGTGGGATGACACATGGGGGGACCTGGACGTGGCAATGATGCATGCTGTTGGGTCATGTGCTGCCGGTACAGCACGGATGGTCACATGCACATCTTTGTCGTACCACTATATGTAGGAACTCTTCTTCTTCTTCTTCTCACCTGGGCCATAGCTTTCCAAGGTGCAGGCATAGCGCCGCCAGCGGTTGCGCTCTGGCAGCAGCACGGGGCAAGGTGAGAGGGCGATGGCAGATCGAGAGAAGGCGTCGTTCTTGGCTGTCTGGTAGTAGGGCAGGGGCCTGGTGCCAGCGTCCAGGACCACGTGCACGGAGAAGGCAGTGTCGGAATCGCGCCTAGGGCATTTCAGGGATCAGATCGATTGTCAAATTCGAAGCAGCTAACAATGGATGACGAATAAAAAAAAGTGAATAGAAACGCTACATGAGGTCAATTCTGTCACCTTTGAAGCTGATGCTGAGAAGATGAATCACAAGGTGGAACACAAACCCACAGGACCGATTCAGTATCTTTGGAAGATAATCCTGCCAAATTCATGTATGGGTGGGGCACAGAGGCGGATCAGACTGATGGAATAATTCCACTTTCACTGCCTCATTTTAAAAAACAAGTGCCATTTATAACCAATAGAGGATAGAGGATAAAAACTAAAGAAAATTTCAATGCGCGTTCAGATGACAAAGTGCAAATCTTGCAGGTGATGACAGGCACATATGCATCCAGGTGTTTCAAAGTTTACATCTATTCGCTCCTCCATGGGTGCTGCCCATTGTACACAGATGTCCAATGCTTATCTCCCCGAAACAGACTATCTTCAGAGCCTACCTTGAGCCCACATATATGGAAAATCCAAAGGACGGGGAGGCGTCCAGCACCCTTGCCGCAATATCCTTGTCGATGCCCCTGTCATGAAGGACACCCACCAGATCCACCACCTGGGTGACCTCCCCCCCCTTGCTGGCCATAGACAGGTAGTGGGGCCGCCTTGTGTTGTTGGAGACCCTGCCCCAAGGCGGTCTGGGGCAAGGAGCAGGAGCATCCATGCCTGTTGAAAAAATGGAAAATTCCAAACTCACTGCAGTAATTTCCAACATGCCCCAAAATTGTTTTCTGTACAGAGGTTTTCGTATGCCACGCCTAAGTATTGTTCACTGTTGCGCATGTGTCTAACAACATGATCATGTCGAATCGGGCTGATAGTGAGGACTGGGGATGACTGTGCAGCAGCTTGCTCTGGCTTTCGATGAGAATTGGAAGTGAGGTGCTTCCAAGACAATGTGATGCAGTTGTCAACAGGCCATAACAACAGAATCCTTGCTTCTTGTAGGCAATGATGGGTGCAAAGGATCCAATAAATGCTCAAGATTCAAGCTTGAATTTCTGAACTTCTGCATTGTCACCCCCCAGCATGGAAGCCCTTGCACAAACAGTTTTTACAAACGTCCACTGTATGGACCCAAACGTGCCACTGTGTCCTGCAAGTCAAGTGCACAAATACTCCTAACACTCGTTCTGCAGCAGCACCCAACACCTGGAGTGCTCCAACTCCCACCAAAGCCCCTGCCCCACAACAACCCTTGCAATCAGGACCATACACTCACCGTTGGGCGTGTCTCCCTCAAAGATGGTACCTTGCCCTGGGTTCTTGGTGCACACCCAGGGGCACTCGCGAAAGGGGTCCGCCGGGTGGATCTTGGGCCTCTCCACAAAGTACGGATCCCTCAGCAGGTTCCTCAGGCTGAGGGCACAGTACATCCGCCAGCGCACCACCCTCCTGGACTCCAGGTCAAACCGGAGGGCCGTGATCAGGCAGGGCGCCAGGGGCGCATGCACGGGCCCATGCAAGGCCACACGGGCCCAGCGTTTGTTGACGAGGGCAGTGCAGGTGGCCACATCGGAAGGGGGGATGAATTTCAAGACATGGGACAGGATGTGATCGTCAGTGACCACTGTGTCGAAGTCTGGGGGATCCATTCCCCAGTGCCTGCTGAGGCAGAATACAGCTGTAAGAATGCAGTGCAGTGACACCTTTGCTCTGTCTTATTGTTATTTATTTCATTATTTCATTATTTCACATTGAAGCATCCAGGAACATATGCACTATGAAGGGCAGAAAATGAAACTGTCAATTTACAGTGCAAACGACAGGACGATTCTGTGGTACGGTGTGTGAAGGCGAGAGGAAAGCGAGGCTGTCAGACAGCACATTGCTGTCCGATGCCAGACTTCGTTTCTTTCATCGTGGACGTGTCCACTTCACACATCTTCATTTTTGTTCCACAGCCCTTGCTTTCGTTACAACAGTGAATGTCAGTCATCTAAAAACAGCCAAGGGGAAGAACACACCTATGCGCGTGCTCTTCTATTTGACCAACGAATGAGAGAAAAATGCAAACCATGACTCTGTGTCATTCCATACAGAAAATAAAAACTATGAGCTGTACTCAGTGGTCGATGGTCAAAATGTTGGATAATCGCGCTGTTGCTTCAATTCTGCTGGATTCTGATCCTGATGCTACCAGAGAAGAGTGAAGCCTCCACCAGATACCCAGAAAGGCAATTTGTTACCAGATCCGCACCTGATAGGTGCCCACATTTTCAGCTTGGTAATGTTTGACAAGAGTTGCAAGAGTGCCAAGACCGAAGCAGCTCATACTGTCTGATATCTGACTTCAATAGAGTCAAGAGCATCCATTTCACATTGCATGTTGTGAATGCATTAATTCTTCAACTTCCTTCCATTTTCTGGATTGCACACCAGCTAGTCCCTGTCAAGTTTCTACACAATGCCAATCATCCAAACACAAGGACTCCTCAAGCCCCTGTCCCTACTCCCTGCTCAGTTGTGCTGTCAAGGAACTTGCCACGACTTGCATCTGAGTGCAGCCTCTGTTGCTGTATGTGTTGATATGTTATTCGTGCGCTCTCTCTCTGCCTTTAGCGATTTCTGCACCACCTTTCGCAGAATTGGATTGGTGTCTCACCATCTTCTGCTCAGGTAGGGGAGTGCCCTTTCCACGGCATATTTCTCAATTTCCGTTTATTCCAAAACAACACACCAAATTTGGGTCCAGGAGCTGACCCCAACTTGACCGAATAGATGTGAGTCCTGTTTCACCTGGCAATAAAGCTCTCGATGCAAAGCCAAAAAAGTTGCTCGTGTCTACTTGATGTGCAGCATTTAAACAAGAGCAGTTTTCCACTGGGGTCGTCTGCCAACGCCTCCAAAGACTGCCAAACTTTTTCTTCATGGACACTGCACATTATCAAGCATCTCCTTGAAACAGTGAGCTTTCGTCCTACGCCTGAGAGCACCATTCCAAGAATTTTCTCTTCTCCTCTGCTCCCCACTGGAGGCTGGGGCGGGCGGCAAGCAGTGCGCACGCTACCAGAGGATTCATCCCCTTGTTCATCGGGCGCATTAACTGAGCGAGCCCACTTTGATCAGCGAGAGCTGCGCCTCGAGGCCCAGTCCCGAATTGCCGCACGCTGCCAAGCCGCTGGGTTGCAAGAATGTGTCCCAAGAACATTGATTGTCTGCCTGGAAGCAGGCACCTCTAGATTGCAAATAGCATCAGGAAAGCCAAAGATGATAAGTGTTGGGTGCCTCCCTCCCGAGCAGGAGCCCCCTGGGCCATTTCTACACTGCAGAAGCTAATGCCGCGGCACCGCACCGCCGCTCTGCCCTCCTGCCCCCCCATTCGCCTTTCTCACTAGGAGCGCTCTGCTCTTGGAGCTGCATAACCTTGCGTTCGGCATTGTTTGTCTCGGAGCTCCTACAGCCTGAAATACTACTGGGAAAGGAGGGTTCCGCCTCGTCACTTTGTAACTACATCATCCCCCCCTTCCCCCTCCCCCCGCGCCCCAAACGCAGGCCGATCATGCCTCCCAGATCAGTAACCCGCGCCGACCCCCGACGGGAGCTGCCGCTGCCACTCCCTTCGCAGCACGGCGCCGCCGAACTCGAAATCCGAATCCTCGACGCGCGAGCGCACCCGCCCCGATCCCCACCAGGTGGATCGCTCTTAGTTTCAAAACAATTGCCACAGAATCCGCAAACTGCCCGTGGCCACGCGCAGGCACCGTCCCGGACCCCGCTCGGCAAATCCCCCCCAGCCGTCTGCCAACGATCGGCACGCGCCCCAACAAAAAAGGGTGCAAAATTTTCACCAAGGCGGACGAACGCCGCGATTTCAAACGCAGATCAGCGCACCAAGGCGTAAACCCTATGGCCCATCGTGCCCCGCCCTTCTCACCAGCTGGGGGCGAAAGAGGAAAAGCGCGAAGAGCAGCGCCCCGCCGGCGGCCTCCCGCCGTGCGGCCGAATCGGTGCAGTCCGCAGCTCGCGCGATTCCGAGGTCGACGCAGACGCGGCACGCGGAGGGGTTGAGTAAAAGGGCGACTCGCGGCCCTGTCGCTGGCATTACGAGGAGGGGCTGCCGCCTGCCAGGTGTCAGCGACAATTTGGCCAGTGACATTCTGGCAAGAGAATCGGAACCTGTCAGAACTGACCAAAAGCCCCGCCACGTCACTTCGTGATAGGGTTGACTGCATCGATACGGTGTGAACTTGGGCCGCCTGCCTGGAGCCCTGTCCGCCTGGGCGCGAGCGAGGGGGCAGCGGCGTGCAGGGCAGGGAACCACACTCCTCTGGGAGGGTGCAGCGTGGCGGCCAATTCGTGGCGCCTGGAATCGAGGCCCGGATCGCCGACCCGCGCGACGAGGTGGAATTCCATCCCTGGGCCTTCGGCGTGTGGTACTTGGGCGCGTGGGACGCAAGTGCCCTGCTCAAGCGAGGGGCCCTTGAGCCCCTTCACGTTAGCAACGACTTTCCAGCTGCACTCGGCTGTATTCAATGGCCGTTTCACCGCTTGGCGCCAAGGTTCCACTGGCCACAAATGCCAGTGTCGGAAATGGGCCAGATCTTGGCTCACAGCAAGGACTACCAACTGGCGATCTTTGCCAACGTTTGCGCCTTGAAAGGCGTGCACAGGCACTCCCTGAAGTTCCTGAGCGCCTGGCTGTTTGTCACGACGTTTGCGTGGCCCGCCCATCCACCCAGAGCAGTGGCCATTCGTGTGGCCACGGTGCCGAGCGTGCAAGCACAATGCACATCACATTCCAAGACGCGATTTCGATCACACTGGCACGATCAACACACCCATCGAAAATGGCGCATCGGATACATTCACGCAGGGGCAGTGTCAGCAAGAAAGGCAAACGGCACGTCTGCTTACAAAACATGACTCGTGGCAAATCGCGCCCCTGTTCGGCGGCTTCATATGTTTGGTATTTTCCATACGTTCCACTCCTACACACAAGGTCACTTAATCTCCAGCGTCGCTTCTACCCATGCGTGGAACTATCGTGCCCTTCGGACTCTGAAATACAGCGATGTCTCCACATCCCGACCCCAAATTTCATCAACACGTGGGCGCACAGAGCACAAAGCAGCCCACAGCAACTTCCAAAAAAGGCCACCACGTGGCAGCAGCTCCTCCCAAATAAGGGGCCGTCGCTGCGCCCAGAGGCTTGTATCGTACATGGGGATCTCATAGAACATACAAGGGAATCCTCCTAGCCCATCCCTACCGTTCGGAGGAGAAACCCAGTTTCGACATTCTGGTTCACAAATTCTCCGCCCTCGACCACTTCTTCAAGAAAAAGGACAAAAGTTTATGCGCTCGACTGGTCGGCCACCGCTTACACCGCCAATCGACGAAAACGTCCGCTCGCCATGTTTTTTTGATCGATTCGGCACGGCCTGACGTGTCACAGTCAAAAACACTCAGCCAGCTCAGCACACGTCAACCGGCAGATGCCGACCCGTCCCATCCCAAAACATCAAAACGCCCTACATCCCGCAGAACCCTCGTCGCCAATTTGTGCTTCCACACTCAAACCAGCGCACCGGCACCAACAGCAGCACATTCGTCCAGCACTTCCCCGTGCCGACGAGATCGATGGCGCAACTTGGACGCCAGGGCGCGCACCCGGCCTCCCTATGCCGAGTACCAAACCTCGTAGTGCGGAAACTTGTCCTCCTTCACCGTGGCTGCCTTGCTTTGAGCTGTGATCGTCCACTTGTGCTGCGCGCCTTCGTACCCGGCATCCTTGGCGTAGAAATGACCGAAGTCGTCGAACAGACTGGCGCTGTTGCACAGTTCCTGAAAGGTCGGCGTCTTCGGCGAGGTCGCTTGATCGGCCTTGTCCATGGTGCTCTGGTGCTGTCGCACGGGGTTTGGGTCGACTGTGTCAAAACGGAAAAATCAGGCGTGCGCCAATCTCTGACAGCAAATCAGGGCCGTGTCCAGGCTGGTCCGGGTATTCCGCAGTTCAGCACGGCTAACATCCACCGAGGACGGGTAAGTCTGGTCGAACAAAAGAATGAAGGAAATTTTCGAGATGCTCCATGGGCTTTTAGATCTCCCAGTGCTTGTTGAGAGCACATCGAGACGTGTGAAGACAGCAGCACGTCTCTCCATCGACCATCGGACATAGAACAGATGCAACATAGAACAGTGCCCAGAGCTTTTGGACCTCACTTGAAACAGCACATTTTCCTGGCGGGCCGTCCGGGCAGTGCCATGAAGACCCAAGTTACGCCCATACCCTACCTGAACGAACATCGGCAATCTCCCCACCCACCAGCCCCCGCCCCCCCGCCACCTTCTCTCTCTCCGCCTTACCGGGCTTGCAGATACAACTGTGCATTGAAGCCCAAGAGCCAAAACCCTCGGTGCTGCCCGAGCCGGAGCTGCTCGAAAACGGAACGGACACGCGACCCGGATCGGGAGAAAAGTGGAGTTGAACGCATGACGCCCTCCCCGCTTCGGAAACGGCCCCGCAACTACCCCCACACCTTCGATATGCGAATTAATCGCCGCGTACCGTGGCGCGCACGGCGCACGAGAGCGCTGGCTCTTTGGGGCAAAGCTGACATGGATCGCTGCTCCAGAACTTGATGCAAGCGACCCTCCTTAGGCTTCAAACATGACGCCACGTCCGACCCACGAAAAGTCTTGAATCTAAGAGCTCGAACGAATTTTCACGACCCGCCTGGACGCTCACCGCCGCGAGCTTGACAAGCCCCCGTCCCAAAATTCCTCTAACATATCCCGAGACCCACCGGCAAGATCGCGCATCACCAGCCCCGTTTAGCGCTCCACCGTTGAGGACCTCCCCAGCGCTCGAGAAAGGGCGTGATTCCGAAACTCGGAAACAGCGATGGCCCGTATCCGAGCCGCTTTCGCGTTGCCACGTTTTCTGCATTGACAGCATCCTCATCGACTGTGCTAGTGGCTTCCGGCCCGGACACCGCCCCACAGAGGACAATACACCCCCAGAAGGCCCCAGCAGGCCCTCATCTGAACCGTACTGCTGTAATCTGTCGGCAGATCTATTTCCGAAACAGCGTTTGCGCGCGGTCTACACGCCAGCAAGGTCCCCGCGGCCGGGGATCGTCGGAAAGCTCCCTGCAGCCCCCGCGATCCTCGCTCCCTGCCCTCCTCAAGCGGGCGCTCGCTTTTTCAGCGACCAAGAGATCCCCACGCTCGGCTAAAGCCGTCCCTGCTCACCTGTAGGCTTGGCTTCCGAATCGGAGCGTGTGCGCCTGGTGCGAGGACTGGCTGCGGACCAGTGCCTTGCACAGGGGTTTTCAGTGAAGGGGGACAGCACATCACCATCGTAGCGCTGACGTTGGCGGTCACGTGTCGCCAGCTCAGTGTCTTATCCTGTACTGCGCCCCTTCACCCCTCCCTATCAAACGCAGGTAATTCCATCCTGACACCACGTTTCTGCTTCACACTTGACGGGGACCGTGCCAGTCGCGTGGCGGTCTGCCACGGGGGAAAATGCCTCCAGCGGGCCAGATGCGAATGGGCTTGAGTGGCTTGGAGAGATCTCCTTGGAGGCAGCAAAGGCGGATGCTGTTACAGCTGGAACTGATTGAGTGTTAATAACAATTGAATGCATGAAAAGATGATGAAGCATTAGGAATTGCATTAAGGATGTTGATGAACGAACTGCATATAAAAGACATAACGCTTGTCGTCTGTTTGCCTCGGCTGTAAACCGTTGCCGTGGACTCGAGCGTGCAATTCCCGTTCAGAGATCGCCACCCCTCGCCCCTGCCTGCCTTCGTCAATGCATCGCATCCATACAGAGATGCAGTGCATCAAAACGACTGATGAGGGGGCACAAGCCCCCGAGATGACGCACGGAATTGCAGCAGGGCCGCATCAAAGAGAAAGGCGGTCCAGAGTCGCCATGCACGTTTCGAAATTTCCACTTCGAGAACCCCTTGGCAAGCTCGGAATGCCTCTCGAACATCGCAACCCTAGCAGCAGCTCCCCGCGCCAGCCTCCATGAGAGTTTGTTCACTGCCATGGAGGCGCCCATTTCAGCCATGGCCATTGGCACACGGAAAATCACTGTGCTTGCGTGTCTTTGTCGGAAGTTTCACGGGGAGCTTAATGAGGCCCATCCGTAACACCTGCGGCAAGCCGTCCCAGGTGTCCTATAAATGAGTTGGGTATTTCCAGGAAGTACCCCTGGATCCTGTTCCCGACTAACTCTCGCACAGGCCAAGCTATGTAATTAACGATTAGTGCATGAGTTTTCGATGGATGACACGTTCCTGGGCGCGTCGGACGCGCCAGGCACTTGGGGCATCACCAGCAGCCGAATCTGTTTCTGGATGCCGCTCGGTTTGAAGTTTGGGCCCCCTGGTCCACAGACTCCATCTGAACACGGGCCAATGGATCAGTGGACTCTTGGCATGAGTTCTAAGGAGAGTTGAGGCTTGCATTTGGATGGGCGCCCTGGCGTCCTTTCCTCGGCGGGCTGCCTCCCTTTGTACCAATGGATCCATTGATGTGCTCCGGAGCACACCACTTTGGCGATAGCAGCTGCGACGTCATTCTGGCACTAGTTGATGCCATCACACTATGTTGATGACATTGCAGTGACTTTGATCGCGCCGCCTAGCGTCGAATGGCGAGGCAGTTCACAACTCCAGGATGTTTCTTTGAAACTTTGGTGGGGCGTCCAAAATCGCCAATCACTTTATTTATCCCGCGGCCGCCCATCCCTTGATGGATTGCGTTCATGCTGAGGATCAACCAAAGGACAGGTACTTGGTGCTTGTCAGTCTGGTAAGCCTCGCGAAGCTAAGGAGAAGCTGAGTGTAGTGCTTCACATTCAACACTCACCAATGTTCGGTACGGAACGTTGATGAGGAAGCTTTCAATGCACTTTCCCAGTGTGCATGTCGGGTGGGCAGAGGATCCCGTCGAGCAGATTTGCATATTTCCATCCCTGGTGTCCATCTTCATCACCATCACGTGATGGTAGGGTGTGCTTCTTTCAGCACTGCCCTTGATCGTCCAATCACTGCAAACTGTGGCTCGCAACTGGAACCCAATTACGAGCTCATAATATTTCATGCTTCGTTCACTTCAAAATGCGAACTCACACTCTGAGGGATGAGGGGGAGGGAGCAAAACAAGATAAGCGGCAGTCAGCCACCATCCAGCCCCCCCATGTGGGACCCAGCGCTCGCGTTGGGTTGTCCTTGAGCAGGGAACCACCGCCCAATCGTGGTTAGCATCCCTCGTTTCTATTCCTTTGGAACCAGGCCATGGCTCTCCTCAACGTGCATCTGAAGTGAACAGATTCCCTGGCACGCTTTCAAACGCAGTCATTGGGCACACAGGTCCAAAATTGCCCAGGGCTCGGCCGACAGACACAAAAGGGACAACCGCCACCCCACAGGATGCCAGCGCATCGAGAATGCAAATCACCGTCGAGAAAACATTGGCCTATGGCGGTAAATCGCCAATGGCCAATACGCGCAACTTTCGGGTACCAACGAACTGATATTGGCTTCTCGTGTCAAGCTAACACTGTCGACTGCTGAACTGTGAGCAAGCAATGTGCAATCAACGTCAAACAACGATTGCATATCGTTCCCCAAAAAAACTGCGAACTTCGTGGTACACAGAAGCAGCAAACTTTGCTGCAAAGTGCCAACAGTCCCCTCAATAGTCGTCTGTGTAGCGATCTGCACCGTCCGCGAGTCGCTATTGAACTACTCAAGCAGCTTGACTTGTCTCCGACCGGCTAGTTCATGACCATATCTGTGGTGCCGCCCGCTTGGAGCTCATCAATTCGTTGCAGCGGACAGTGCTCAAGTGAGCGTGGTTGTGAATGGTGGGCATCTTGGCTGATTGAACATTATCCGTTGCAAAATAACAGACACGAGATAATATCTTCGCAAGTTCACAGTCATTGTGAGGTATATTTTCTCTGGATGGGCCCTAAAATTGAAGGCAGTTTGCTTTGCATGGGAACAGAATCGTACTGAAGTTCGGGCCCCAGAGTCCTGTATGTAGCGGGCCTCCCGGCCCGAAGGTGGTGGGTGATTTAAGGCTTGGTGAGGTATTGCCGGCTATGATCCAGCATAAATCCCACAATATCTTTGCCGATGAAAGCCCAAAGCAACAGCTGCAAGCCCTTTGGCCCACACTCCGCGACCAGGCCCTGGTTCGCAGAAATGGTCCCACAGGCCCCGATGACTGCACGTGGGACACAAAAACGTCCTTGGCTGCGTGCACGCCTGTCATCCCCCACGAGCTGCAAGACCGCCACTTTGTCTCTATGAAGGCATTTCTCTTGAAGGATCACAGCAGAAACGGGCAGCAGCACAGGCTGTAGATTGTCGCCTGTTGGCCGCCATTGTGTAATTTGCTGCCTATGTGGCGCCAGTGTATAGTTTTTTGCGTTCTGTATGCCGTCTGTGGAGGGTCGTCCCGTGCGTATTCCTGGGGGCAGCCAATTCGGGATCCACGGCATCCAAATTGGCTGCCACAAGGAACTATGCACGAGACAGATGTGGAGGCCCCGTGCACAGGTTGCCGACTCTGTGTAGTTTGCCGGGCTGATTGGCCAACACTCTCCAACAGGCCAACAATCGTCCCCGTAGTCCGGCCCCCAGCCCCCGCCCCCAACCTACCCACCTACTACACCCGGAACCGCCTTCCGGGACGCGGAACCTCCAGCACAGCGCGTTCGCGGACACAAAGGCGCCAAGCTTCGCAACCCCCTCCCATCCCCCATGCTCCGCGCCTCTCGCGCCCTCCTCCGCCCGCAGCTGCTCAACGGACTCCCCCGCCGACCCATTCCTCGCAGCAGCCGATCAGTCTGCCACCGCTCCGCCGCCAGACATCTCGGGGCATCCCTCTCGGGCTTTCGCAGAGGCGGCGCTGTCAATCGCCCTGGCGACGGCGCATTGATCAGGGTAGGGTCCTCCAGAGGAATCTACGGGAGGGGCCTGAATCGAATCGTGGGAGCCATGGACGTGAGCCTTGAGCCCCCGCCGTTTCCCTCTGTGGCATGTGTGGACGAGGGCCCCACGGCGTGGACGGGGGACCTGCTTGGCGTGGCGGTGTTCGATGATGAGCTGGAGGCCAACGGGGAGAAGGGGAAGAAGATCAAGGCCGGCGGCGACCTGGCTGCCCTGGATGAGCATTTCGGCGGCGCGCTCTCCGACGTGGTCGCCACGTTTGATTTCGGCGGCAAGGCCGGCAGCTCCGCCTTCGTTCGCAGCGGGATGGCATCCGCCCCCGTGCGCGTGGGGCTGATCGGCATGGGCGCCAGGGACAAGGCCAAGATCACGCCGGAGTACGGCGCCAGCGTGTTCGCGTCCGTGGGCGCGGCCATGGCGGCAGGGGCGAAGGCCAACAAGTCCAAGGCGGCGGCGGTTGTGCTGCTTGGGGTGGGGGAGGACTTGGGGGCTGTTGCTGGGAGGCTGGCGTCGGGACTGTTCCTGGGGGCCTACGAGGTGACCCGGTTCAAGGCCAAGCCGGCGCTGTCGCCGCTGGAGTCGGTGGGGCTGATCGGATTCGGGGGCTGCGAGGGCGTGGGGGATGCGGTGGAGAGGGCGGCGATCGAGGCCCGCGGGGTGATGCTCACCAGGTGGGGGAATGGATGGATCCTGGGGCTGATGGTGTTTTTTTCTGTTCTTGGTCTGCTGGCTGTCGGCTACCTGATCGAGGCGTGGCGCCGGCTTCAGCAAGCACTGCGAGTAGATCTGCCCGCAGCTGATCTTCGCCGGAATCTGGCCATCTTTCATGCGCCAACGCTGTGCCTGAATGTTCGAAAGGAAGGAACTTACCTTGTGCGAGGTTCGCCAACCGCAGCGTGTGGTTGCCACTGGGTTCGTCTCTCTGGCCGAGTTGTTACAACAGGGTTGAAAGAATGTGTCCTGAACACAAGGTCCAAGCCATGAATCAAAGTTCGCGTCTCCTGGCGTGTTGATACAAAAGGGTGTATTCACACATCGCACACAGTTCGCACGGTGGGCGAGAGATCAGCAGGCTCAGAGTCGAACTGGAGGTTTCAGTGCTCTTGGATCCATGTGCATCTAAATGCATTGTGCTGTGATGGGTGAATCCTACAACGTATGGGAGATTCCCTTCCCCTGGATCCTGTCCTTGCGACCCTGTGTGTCATCTGTCTAGACCAACGCTTTCTTGTCTTGCCTTTTCTTCAAACAATTTGAACAATTGTATCCATGGCAGTAACATGGACACCGAACAGCGATCATGGTGTTTGTTTCGACTGCCGTCAAAAAATTCGACAGGATTTTTTCCTCTGGCAACATTGCAAGGATCTCACTCGCAATTCTTGAAATGAAAGACCACTCAAGCCCCCACATCACAAGCACAAACAACTGACACATGTCGTAAACGAGGTGGTGAAATTCTGCTGGGTGTTTTTAAAAATGTGTTTGCCATCACAGGGTAAAGCAGTGCACTTGCAACTTGAAGACGATGACGAAAACCGTTCGGGGGCATCGAGCCTGCAAGCATCCAATTACTGCTGTCAACAAAAGTTGTAATCTGTTTGGCACTTGGAAAACTGTAAACACTAAGCAGAGCTGAGGCTGAACTTATTGTTTTATTTAAGAGCGTGCAGTTTCACCACAGACCTTTCATAATTACTGTGGAGCCCACAATGTGCTTGCCAGTGTCGGATTCATGAGTTTGATGGAAAACGTCCTGTCAGTTGCATTGCAGTTCTATTGCTTGTTGCTGAGAGAGATTTCGCATTGACAGTAGCATTTAAGGAACCTGTATAGCCAAACGTGTTGGTGGAAATTTCCATGAAGTTAATAAGATTGCTAGGTATTGTGGGGTATTTTGGGTCGTATGATGCCTCCCCCCATCACACAGATTCCCCTAAACCCCAAACCTATGGCGCCAGGCCTGGTGCGATCGCGCATGTGGCATCATGCAACCCAAGATACTTGTGGGGTATATACGAAGTTGCTGTGGTCAGGCAGCTGTGAATGGTGTGTGCTCTTGGTGGTGTTTCCTTATGACTGTACTCCTGGCACTTTTGTGGGCAAACCAGGTGCGAACGCCAAAGTACTTTGCACCTATAAGTGGACACTGCACTTCCAAAATGCCCAGAGTGAGACAAAGCAGGGCTGCATGAATAGCATTCGTCTCAGAATAGCAGTGCTGTGAATGTGCTAATGTTCCAACCATTAAGCAGCACCAGCAGCGACACACGTGTCTGATAGGTTGGCGATGTGCTGTGCTTACTGTCCACTGGTGCCGCAGGTACCTGGTCGAGTCGCCTCCCAATGTGTGCACCCCTGCACACATGGCCGACGCCGCAAAGCTCATCGCTGACAAATTCCCAGATGTCCTCAGCCTGAAGGTGCGATTTGAGCAATCCACAGATCACACTTGTTAAAGAGATGCGACAAACAGCGTCCTTGTGCCTGGTGGGTGATGATGCCCTATTGCGACTATTAGCCAAAATCATGTACATAGATAGTGGTATGATTGGTCAATGACCAACTGCCATTGACTGAAGATGCACACCAGCCGGTCATCAATCAATGTCTGAGCATCAACGACCAGCAGAGCTTTCATCAGTGAGGTGAATTGTACGATGAAAAGCATTGGCCAATCAATGTTTGGTTAGAGTTTCCCACGCCATCTCGCGACTGCTGCAGATGCGACTCAACCGTTTACTTGACAACATGGCACATCAGGCCTTGGACACATTGCCGAGTCATCTCCACATTTGTTTGTGCCAGCAATGGCTCAAACTTTCAGCCAGTTGGTGGGTTCCCTTGTTTCAGGCCCCTTTGGGGTGTGAAGGGCCATTGCTCACAGGGTTTCCTTCTACCAAAGAGTCTGTGGGCACTGGGTTGGTTCAGCTCTTGCCATGTATGAACAAGTCGTTGCACAGTATCCCCCCACCCTTCAACCAACCCACAGGAAATGTAGGGCAAAATTGAACCCAACTATGGAACCCAACTGTACAAGGCATCATATGTGCATTTGTGGTACATATAGATTACAGCTACAGCAGTCTTTCAGATTTGAGAATGTAAATGATAACTGGTGTTGATCTTTTTGAAGCAAAATGCCTGTTGCTGGCTATGACTCCTAAGGAGCGAATAGAAGTAAATCTGCATATGCTGTGCATTGGTAAATCAATGTTCAACACTTAGTATTGATAGTATACTTAGTACATGTGGCAACAATGTGCACGTATATTCATGGAAGTAAAATTGATGCATTGCAGGTGCTCGAGCGTGAGGACTGCGAGAAGTTGAAGATGGGCTGCTACCTGGCTGTGGCTCGTGGCTCAATCAAGCCTCCCAAGTTCATCCACATGACCTACAAACCCAAGGATGCTACTGGCAACGAAAAGAAGATTGCCATCGTGGGCAAGGGCATCACCTTCGACTCGGGTGGCTACAACCTTAAGGCTGGGGCTGGGTCGCTGATCGAATCGATGAAACTGGACATGGGCGGTGCAGGTGCTTGTATAACTATAGCATTAGATCGTAATTGCAACATCACTATGCATTAGACAGATTGGACAGATTGGATTAGACAGAAAGTGACAAAAGCAGACCCCTACAAGGCGATGTTGGGTCCTGGTGTTGTAATGATATGCTTTGCCAGTAGTGACAGTGACATTGTGTGTGTTCATGTGTGCCCATGTAAATGCAGTTTCCGCTGCGCTTTGATTTTCATGAGCTCAAAAGTGTCGCAGTCCCTCACACTTCCATTTGCCACTTGCCATCTGTTGCCACTTGTCAGGAATGTCAGGGTGAGCATTCGTCATGGATTGTACAGTTCAGGGTGCATTCAACATTTGACAGGCACCCTGGATGATGGAGACAGCGCTAGGAGCGCTTACTGTAGTTGTAAACTGAGCGATCATTCAGGCGATGAATTGGCCTATTGCTTTGTTGGCTGCTGCAGGTTGCCACGTAGTCAAGAGAGCCCTCATTCCGTGCATAAAAGGATGTTGAAGTTCGAAATTTCATTGAATCCGTTGGTCAACTGGCAGGTCGATAGACAGCAAGACTGCTGAGATCGACGTCTTCCTTTAATTCATTGAAAGATTGCCTGGCTGCATTGTTGGTAGACAGATCAATCCATGCATGGTCTCCGCAGGTGCGGTGCTGGGAGCTGCGATGATCGTGGGTGCCCTCGCCCCTGCCGGTGTTGAGGCCCATTTCATTGGCGCTTGCTGTGAGAACATGATATCACAAGATGCCTACCGCCCGGGCGATGTGATCACTGCTTCCAATGGCAAGACGGTCGAGATTCTGAACACCGATGCAGAGGGCCGCCTTGCGCTTTGCGATGGGTTGGTGTATGCACAGGTACTCCTGGTGAAGATTGACACCAAAATCACTGTCCATATTACAGCGCAATATTCCACCCTCCTGCATAGTAATGTAACACTTGGCTTTTTTGGTGTTGCAGAGCAACGCAAAAAAATGTAAATAACTTTCAGAAAAAAATCCGGAGCAAAAAGCATAATGGCAAACATTTTTGGATACAAAAGAGTTCATTTTTCTTTTCGATTGGAAAGTATTATATCACCTTTCAGCGTCCAGGTGCCTCCCCCGTCCTATCACAAGATATGTCGGGCTTGTGCTACCAAGCAACAGCATGCGAGGCGATGCAAACCCCCAAATAGTTTAAACCCAAAGAATGCTCAGTCTCAGGAAAGAAAAGAGAGAAGTTCGACACTGCGGGGAATCCTGGCAGACCAGCAACCAGAGAAATCGAGTTGTCTCTTTGGTTGTTCTAATGAACTGAGATGAGAAGATGCGGAAGGGTTGAATATACTACGTACATGGCTTGGTCCCCTGTGAACTTGCTTTGCACCATTAATGTGGAGTTTTAGTGCAGCTTAAACAAAGCTGGAAACTGCATGGAATGCGCAAGTGTCTTCCAGTGTACGGTGACCGCATGCTGGCAAAGCCACCATTTGTACGTGTGTGCCCAAACATTCTGTTTGTAACCACTGCTGTGCATTCAAGTTGATGATAATGTTTTTCCAAAACCAGAATACATATTTTGGCATTTGTGTGTTTGGCAAAACGGGTGGTATGGTGAAGGAATGACTGATTGAGGAACGAAAAATGTCTTGGGATTGGTACATTCCTGTTGTTGCATGCCAGGGTTCGCCTAATGGAGCCCAGTGTCTTGCAAACATGATATGCCAGCCAAGAATTGCGACTCCATTCCACCCAACACAGTTTACTGATAGATTGCTAGGTAATGCTCCCCTTGTCTTGCTTCCTTTGCAGACATACAACTGATACATTGCATATACTATCGACACTGGTACAATTAAAACTGTACATTTTTGTTGCACAATTTCAGCAGTTTAACTCATTTGGAAGATAAACTGAGACTTGGCAACAGCCCTAAATTGCCAATGCAATTGCCATGGAGGCAAAGGGGTGGTGCTTGTCAGGTTCCCCAGATGTGATAGAGTCGAATTCCTCTCCTTCTGTGCACTCAGGAACAATGTGGCGTAGAGGCAGTGGTTGACACCGCTACACTTACTGGGGCATGCATCATTGCCTTGGGTGGTAATGTTGGTGGTCTTTTCACACCCAGTGACAGCATGGCCGCGCAGATCAAGGCTGCCTCCCAGACAGGGGGAGAGAAGGTAGGAAGGGACGTACGGTAAAGAATTGTATGTTCTGACCGCTCTCAGTGGTTGTGTGGGAACCGCCACAGCGATTACTTCCAAGGTAGCTCATGGCTATTCAAAGGACACAAACCCAGATGTTTCTCATGCCATCAACAGGTGCCAGAACGCCTGCCTTGCAGCACTCAAAGATTTTATGAAACGCAAAATCAAACGTCCGATCGCTGGTGTCAGTACTGACCTTGACACATGGCGTTATGTGTTGCTGAGCATGGCTTTCAATCGAGGTCAATGACCAGCAGATTTCATTGGCACGCTGAATTTTGCCACGATTTGTCTAAGGCAGCCATGTAGCCCATTCAAAGATAAGTGCTTTTCCCAAGCATGTCAGGGCTGTAGAAAACTGCGCAAAATAGCCAGACAATGGCTGGCCCGCCAGCCAGCACAGTGGTTGTGAAGGGTTGTACCAAGACAGTGCCCAGCGCCATTGCCAGCACTCTTAAGCAGACCATTTGGGGTGCGTTCTCCCCTTTTCTGGGAATGCTGGCTTCCATTGAACACATACACATGGTTGTATTGCCTTCCTTGGCAAGTGCGAATCTTTTGGGGGCAGAAAATTTACAACTCATACCTTGAGTTTGTCATTTTCCACATTGTCTGTTTCTTGTAATGCCTGTTTACATGTCTCACGCTCTTTAGATATGGAGGATGCCTTTGGAGGAAGAGTACTTCGAGAGCCTGAAGTCGCCCATCGCCGACGTCAAGAACGTGGGCAGCCGCTGGGGCGGCGCCATCATCGCCGCCCTTTTCCTCAAGGAGTTCATCAAGACGGACACCGTGAAGTGGGCGCACCTGGACATCGCTGGGCCGGCCTTCCAGCTGGACAAGGGGCAGGCCACGGGCTTTTGCGCAAGGACGCTTGCGCACTGGGTGGCACAGTATGGGAGCGGGTAGGCGGCTCCAAGGCAGCACTAGCATCCCATGGTGTCAGTCACTGGGGCTGAGTGGTGACATGGGTGGGGTACATCTTGTATATGTGTGTAAGAAGAGTGTTTTTTTCCCTTTCTGATCCTTTTGTTCGCTTTCATCGACGTTGACATATTGTGTCCCAGCACGGTGAGGCAGTGGAGGAGGGAATCGGGCAGCTTGCGGGGCGCGGATTGGCGGTGAGTGGACAGGGTGGACGACTGCGGCGGGTGGGGTGGCAGGTGATGGTGCAAGCATTTGTCTTGGTGCGTGTTTTCTTAGATTGCAGTCAGGTGTGCGTGGCTGAATCGATTCCAAGCGCTGTCAGGGGCGCGGAGCAGCTGCTGTTGCTGTCGGTGGCGTTGAGGGGATGTGTGTCGAGACGTGTGAGGGGCTGACGTCGGGGAGGTCGATGATGTGGCGGTCGGGCAGTGGTGGATTGCTTCATGTAAGTTTTTCTTGGTCATGGATTGGAGGGCAGTTGGCAGATGTTTTGGGACGGGTACCAATTTGCCTACTCCAGCCTTTTGTGCGTTGAGCGATCGGAGCGGTGGAAGGAGCCAATGAGGAGTTTATGAATGTGGGATGCCGATGTTGGCAATCACAAGACAGTGGCCTTGTATGGTCATGGTCCAAGTCACTGATAGCGCAGTGCTTAACAATTGTGCTGCTGCACCTGTTGCTTAGGATGAGTTGTTGCGCTGGACCAAGTGGCCCACATGCCTGCAGGTGTGTCGGATGCAGCGACTGGAAGTGGGGCACGATGTACTAACGGGGACAACAGCGTGTGGTACATGGTGCTAGCCACACATACGGCTGGAGTTGGCTATTCCGTTTTTTGCTTACCTTACAATTTTGCTTACCTTACGATTAGCTCCATCTTGCAAGTTGTGATGATTGTACTCGCTTGCCCACCTGCGACCATTGTATATTAATGTACTCTAGCCATCACTAAATCGCGATTTTGTGTTTTGGAGAATTCTGTCTCCACCCGAGCGATTCAATTGGCAGTCCGGCAGCCACTCGGAGGCGACTCGAAGGGCTGGGCGATGCCAGTGTACTTGCATTTGCACGTACGAATGATTTATTCAACGAGGCCTGTATGCAGACATCACTAGCAACACTGTGCACAGTGCACGCTTTCGACCTATTGGCCGGAACCCACAGCGGTTCCTGCCACAACCACACAAACCCCAAACCGCAGTTTCGTAGTACATATTGGTGATGATTGACAACTGTCGACCACGCTTCAGGAATTGGTGTGAACTCTGTCCCTGGGCATGGTACAGTACATACGATGTCGTGCTACATCGGCAAGTTACTGAGCCACGACGCCGGTGACACGCCCCCATTCAATCCTTGACAGGACAGCAGACTACCCCTGCCACCAACGAGTCGTCGATGCTCTTCTGTGCAAGGCCGGGCTCACGCTCTCCCAATAGAATGCCGCACAACAGTGACACCGCCTGGGGTGATGCAATCGCACCAGAAATGCAACTGCCTGTTAGGGCAGTTCTCCCCTGCCTGCCCACAGTCAGACTGCAATCTGTGCAGTAGCCCACTGCCCCAGCACTCCCCAGGGGAACAACCAAGCATTTGCCAACATTTCCGTGGGACATTTCTGCACTAGCGCCACATGGCCTTGGAATCTTGGTGCGCTTTCTAACATATGTACGATGTGCTTGGGCTCACGTGGGACATGGGGCATGAGGGTTGGGATTGATTTTTGTTTGCTACATACACTGAACATAATCCACGGGGATTTCATTACTTGTGCCAGCTCATTGCATTCATGGGGCAATAAGGAGTGGCGATATGGAACCATGAGTCATCGATTCCAAACACTTTATCTACTTGGTTTTCACGCCCATCATCGCCTACCGGGTGCACGGGTTGTGTTTTGTCATTTTGTGACAAATGTAGTCCATGGATTTGGATGATGATGACCAAGCATTTCATGCAGGGTCAATCGGTGATGTGCGCAAATGCGGTGGTCAATAGGCAGACTGGAGGATCGCCAATCTCTCACAGAGACCCTTCAAAACAGTTCCCAATTCCTACACGAGAAACCCGCCAAGAACCCATCTTCATAAGGCATCACTGCAAGCCACCTAGGCCAAGCCTCAAGCGCAGATGTAATGGCGCAGCA
Organism: Ostreobium quekettii; assembly: GCA_905146915.1. NCBI lineage: Eukaryota > Viridiplantae > Chlorophyta > Ulvophyceae > Bryopsidales > Ostreobiaceae > Ostreobium > Ostreobium quekettii. Next base: position 50,391 of record CAJHUC010001343.1, on the reverse strand, counting down.
CCACTTTTGTCAGCCCTGTGGAGGCCATGTGCAATTCCGATCCGACGATTAGCAAACGATGAACGATTTAAGTCAACGGACCCACGCTGTGCCCATGCATCAACACTGGTTTGTCATCGCATGTGAAGAGACTTTGTCGAATTTGGTGCGCTTAGGAAAGCCGGTGTGTCCAATTCTGCAAGCGCCAAGCTCATTAACAATCAGTGGTGACTTGTTGGGACCTCCCATAGTCCTAGTCGCTAAGGCACCCTGCGTTGACCGCTGCACAGCCCTGCCATCCGAAGACAGGTGTGTGCTAATATCCAGGTCGCGCCTAAAGTTAGCGTCAGAGAGACATATGCCCTGGGCGCTGTCTGAGAATCTTGGCATCACGCAGCTCTTCCTGCATGCAGGGTTGAACGGTAGCAATTGCGCACAAACACTGAAAAAATGGTGCTTGTGATCAGTTGCGGGTATCTCCTGTTTTCTTGAAGGGGTAAGCCTTTCCAGCTCAGCTGGGACAACAATGAAGGAAAACTCCAGATCTTTGTCGATGTCTCTGAGCTTCTTTGGATCAAAGAAGATTTTCTTCAGCTTTGGTTTCTTTGCCCATTTCTCCACTGCCTCCCGGGCCTCAGGTAACTTCCCCTCGACTGCCACCACCCTGTCCACATCTCGCTCGACTTTTTTCTCTGGCTTCGCCTGCTTGGTTGACGTGATTCAGATGCTGAAACTCCCTCAGAATTTTGGCAATGCGGTCTACTCGGTCATGGATGCCTTCCGCCCTCTCATGACCGAACCTCGCGGCGCCATCTTTAATGATTGGCAGTGTCCGCGCTATCGCGTTCTCGCACAGGTTGGCAAACACACCGACGGCGACAACGACGTCAGCAGCTTCCATGTGCCTCAACCGCAGAGAGTATCCTCAACTTCCGTAGAAAATCTGATGTTCTGCAGAAAAGATGGACACAAAATCGCCTACCAGTGACCTCACTATTCATTGCTCGACGTGTCCTCAACACTCTAGGGACGTGCGCGGGGTGCCTGATAAGCATGACCGTGTCTCGAGTCCGAGGAGTGGAGCCCAATGTAATTCACAGGAGAGGAGGAGGAGAAGGGCGTGCAAAGCTGGCGCGTTGAGCAGTGGCGGCGAGCTCTGGGAGGTGCATCGCAAGAACGAGTGAGAATTCCAGAAACAGAAGGGCGGCCGGCCGGCGGAGTATTTCCAAACCCCGCAGATGTCCAGCGGTGACTTTTCTCAATGCAATTTTAGGTACTCCATCAGGTGCTTCATCCGGCAGTTTATCCGTTACTCCATCAGAAGCTCCATTTTGATAGATTGAACGTATCTTGGGCTGCTTGTTGCAACTCTGATGTAAGACAGGGTCCACAGAGCTTATGAACTGATCACACTAGTAAAATATTCCCTATTTTGCATAGTTTCTAACCCCGCCCAAACTGTGGCAAAGCGAGACCACATTGTGTAATGCCATCCGACGGTTAGCACCAAAAACCGGTGCGTTCTTGTTTTCATCTATTACCAGTGTCAGGCGACCATCATCACATCACTTGAACAATCTGTAGTCAACCCAGAGAATGTGTCCACACATCTCACCCGATGTCATTGGCAACCAGGGCTCACCCTTGCTGCAGCTTGCGGGCTGCAAAATATCCGCCCCCGTCTTTTCACCACCATCACACCACCACCGTCAAACCGACGCCAAGTGCATTGAGGTGACGCTTCACCTCTGTTTAGAAATTTCGCTTGTTGCTTACTTTGCACAGAAGGAGGTCATAACCAATGCAAGTCATAAAATTTGACCCCAAAAAATTATGAAGCGCCGGATCGAGAGCTACTTGTAGAGAACCCAAAAGTGGCAATGGTGCCACCATTCTCTGCCGATGTCAAGAGGAGCTGAAACGAGGTGCTGCCCTTCCCGTGCCCTGTCAGGGGCGGATGACCAGCTCCTTTTCACTTTTGAGAGGTGTATTAACGGTTTCTGCACATCTGTGAAGGGCTAGACGTGGACGCAATACTGTGCCCGCATTGCCATTGACACAGTGCCAAACAGCGCCCCACCAAATGTCCATAACTCGATGTTGACGAGCTTTGATGCTTGTGCCGGCTTTGCGTCAACGCCGATGCACTGGCCTTGCTACTGTACTGTGCGGCGTTGCATCGATGACATTGTACACACCAGCACGATATTAGCTGGCACGAATTCTGACAGCGGACGGTGCAAGTTGAAGAGTGGCCAGTTCTGTACCACTGGAAACGCGTGCTGACTGCATCGAACGCATGGAAGCTAGGGTAGTACTTTATTAAGTCAATGCGCTGTTACGTACCATTCGCGAGCAGCCAGTGGTTGAGAAGACCACCCACAACAAAACTGCTTGATGTGGTAAACTAATGAAGGCATCTCGGTGCAATCTTAAGTAACTCACCAAGTACGCATAAAAACTGTGGCTAGTGCATTACGCATTACAAAAGCGTCTTTTCGACGATCAGGCGACATGCGCATGTAAATGCACATGTGCGATGAAATTCAGTCACAGAGACAGCTAGCAACGACATTTGAATGAAGAATGTATTAAATGTACATCATATCCAATAAATACAGTGACACCGGCGCGGCCGATGTGGTCTACCCTCGACCGCTATCCCTGCATACCAACAGCGCCTCTTCCGAAGAAACGAATGTACATCCTGGAAACTCCAACACAATATGCCATCGAGGCCAAACGTAAGTCCTTGCAAGACACCCTCAGGCAAATGTGCCCCAGCACGGTACTTCGGCAGAGCACTCTGTCAACGCAACCAGCCACAAAGCTGTCTGATGTTTTATTCTATATGGTACAGCTAGCCTGGTGCATGTTAATGCGCGTTCAAAATTGCCAACATCAGCTGCACAGCTGTTGCAAACTCATTGTGAGGTGCTGTCCACGTGACCACGGCCGTGTTTTGTCACGAACAGGGTAACGGAGCCCCCAGATATTCATCTCCGAGATTTGTACGTGTATTGTGTAAGTTTCCATTTCTTTCCCCAAGTTTTGATCACCCTAGCAATCTCAGGGCGCCCTTCCTTCCTCGCGACGTCTGCCGCCGTGTCTCCCCAGAAAATCCCGTTCTGCGTGGCAAACAGGGAACTTATGGCCCAATGCAAATGTCCCAATTCTCTGGAAAGCGCCCGAAACAGGCGATTTGCAATCTGCGAGTTTTCCTCCCGTTCTGGCACGTGCTTCTCAAGGGTTGCATCGATGATCTCAAGTCATTCCTGATAGCCAACAGGTTGGCATGAAGATCGAGCTTTGAGCACAGACATTGTTGACAATTATGTGGAATGGCCCAATTTTCGAATGATGCTTGGCATGTGATTCCTGATGAGCAGGGTACGTCCATACCAAATGCAGCAACAACCAAACAGCAACAAATCCATGAAACGCTGCCCGATTGCGCGTTGAGTCCAGGTGCTGGAGAGAACCGATCATCAATATAGGTGTCCGTCAGACGACACAGTCAGTGCACTAAGCTGCAGGTACTGAAGTCATCAATTTCGGCATATAGCTCATCAACAGTTGCATCTGCATTTTCGCCATGCATTGCTGCAGTGAGGGCTTAGCCACCATGGCCACCTTGTGTGGATCTACTTCTTTCAAGTGTGTTGTCAATTCCTTGCCATTCAAGGACAACTTGCGCCCCCGTTTGATCAAACTGCTCCGATTGAAAACGTCAACAGGGCCCTGGACCAGGCGTTTCGCTTTGCAGCCGCAACAAAACGGCAGCAACGGTCAGTGCGACAGCACATTCTCCACACCTCATTTCTGATGTTCTTGTTGGCTCGATGGCTTAGTAGGAATTTCACCATGGCCATTCTGCCTTCCCGTGCCGCCAGATGCAGAGCTGTGTTGCCGTCCTGGAATGGAAAACAGTGCAAGGAGTCTCTGCACACAAACTTCTGCGGATATTTCTCACAGGCCCGTGGATATTGGCAGCGTTCCAGAGTCAAACAACGACTATCGCTCCGACACCGCCCGCCAAGATTCCCGAGCGCACAAGCTCCCACCTCTCATCGAGAGGTGCACCGTAAGCGTTGACAAACTCTACGACGACAGCTGTGTTGCTTCTAGTTTGCAATACGTTGCATCACAATTGGACTCTGAAATCCGGCATTTGGAACCAAACACAGAAAAGGAAATGCCCAGACTGAAGACCATGACTGTGACGAGAAGGCAAAGTTGTCTACCTTTTCAAATCCACTTGAAATTAGGTTTGTATAAGATTCTCTCAGGCGCTCTGACTGCGAGGGCTTAACTGACAGGTCTGCTCAACCGTTTGGAAAACCTGATGCCTGCCGTCCGCTGAAGTCGGCGTCTTCAAAATACCCCAAAATGCGCGTACAAAATGCCCACAATGGCAATAAAGTACAAACATATTGAATTTGTACTAATCATGCAGTTGAAATTGTTCTGCACCTAGATTATTACACGTCAGTTTGCTTCAAAATACATTTGCTAAATATAAACAGGCAATCCACAGGCAATCAAATGGCAACTGCGATTCCACACATGAAATAGCTTGCTGTCGACAATCAGAATAAGATCAAGGATGCTCGCTGCTATCCAGAAACGTTTCTTCCAAGCTCTGGATAACATGAAGAACTGAGGGGACATCTCTACTTGAGCTTGGAAATATCATGCCCAGGTCCCACGCACTGCAGCCAGCTCGGATCCTAAACGGGCCCACACCGTGTCTTTCTCATTGATGTTGGCTCCCCTTCGCAGCAAAACTGCGGCCACCGCTTCGTGGCCGTTACTTGCAGCCAGCATCCACGCCGTGCGGCAAAACTGTCCCACAGCAGGCAGAAAGGATACATGAGTACAGTGAAGTGGACGAGAAACAACACTATGCATGAATGGCACACGTCGACCTGCGCCATATCATGCCACGCTTTTTCATGGGGGTAAGAATTGCACCTCTGGAAAGCCTGTTGGAGGACTCCGCATGGGCAATATAGATACCGACGGCAATGCTACCCTCCTCCAAAGACGTGTACGCATTCTGCCAGCTTTCCAGTCGAATGCATATTCGGTTCCAAAGCAATGCTTCCAAGCCACAGGCAGTAACCATTTTCCCCAGCAGTCATCACTACACCAGCCAAAAAAATCGGGTTCCTGAAACGCTGCTATGACAATGTGATTCACTGCCGTTGTGGAGCACAGCCCCGCACTGACGCATGACTCTCAGCAACTACACAGTGCTGGAACAAGGGCAGATGTGCGGCCATGAATATACAGATAAATGGTGCCCTCATTCTGTTGGAGAATGTAGTGGACTGTGCACATGATGTGAGCCAGAAACAGCAAGGTGATCTGGCGGGGTGTTGCTCGCACTGTGCTGTATGTGTGTTTTGGATTCACCTTGTAACGTCAGCCTTGGCTGGCTGTCCCCTGACCCTGGGGTTTTCTGGACAGAGGATTGCACTGATGGCACGGACACACAGGTGCACTGCCACATTGCACAACAAGCATACTTTCTTCCGTTGCTATTTCAGCAGTTTGCCATTGCGCTGAACAGTGTTACGTAAGCGCACTGCGCTGGTAGCACTTTAACTAAGAAGTGATGTACATCCTCTGTCGATGGAAGGCGCCATGACGTCACTATAGATGCAAGTACGGTTGGGGCTTTTGTTGCTGAGGTCGTAAGGATTATAGCCATTTTGCTTGTCAGATTGTGAGGCAAAAAATCAAGTCGCGGTGATTTAGCACATGCATTAATTAGGTGTTGATGCAGTCAATGTGTATTAACAAAGCTCATGCATTAACCAGTCTTCAGCATCACATTAGTGGTGAGCAGCACGCAGTGTAGCTGGCTCTGTACCCAGGAGTTCTTGGAATCTTCTGCACATCCAAGCAGAGTGTCAACTTTTTCGGCGAGGCCTTCTGCAGCCGCCCGTTCCAGAACCCTCCTGAACTCATCCTCCAAGTCCTGAAAACCACAGCGCAGCTAACGTGGGCTCGAAGATCCTGATTTCTTTAATGTTTGACACATTCAAAACTGGAGGCAAGATAGCGTGCACTGGTCATCCAGCATCGCCAAATACGCTAAGGTCAGTCATTTTCAGTTTTGAGGCGTGTGCATGCATCGACATGTGCGTAATCAACGGGTACATATTCCCATGATCAGCCAGAATAAATTATGCGTTTGTGTAATACAGCTGCAGTGCAAGAAGCTACAAAGTCCCACAGAGAGGCATAATGTAAAAGGGCGATCGTCAGTTCAATCAGTTCAACTCACACAATCAGGTCAGTGAAGGATGGGTGAGCGCCAAAACATAAGTCGTGCCCCTTTGGTGTGATCATCATGGCGATCCCCGTTGCTTTCAATACAAACGTTCGCCAAGTTAACAGCACATTACACAATAGAATATTCAACAATCAAATGGGAACCAAGACAAGGCCCACCTGGACAATTTGGTCTTTCTCCTCCGGTTTTGCTGGCCAGAGCTGCGCAAAATGTGAAAAGGAATACAGGAAAGTGTCAGCATATTTGTTGCTAGGAAACCGTCCAGTACCGGAGAAATATGCTGCTGCGACCACCACCAAGATATGGGACAATGCGACCTGGGCAAGCACATGTGGCGCAACGTTTGCAGCATCCGTCGCGATGTCTGCCGACCAGATAGTGAACGGCCAAGGCTCTGTTGCTGATCCCCACTGTCTCAGCACAAATGTCAACTGCTGACTAATCAATATACACTTTGCCAAACACCAGCCAGAGATGCACCAATTGCAACACATGGCATCCGCCCGCAACTGCGCTATGCCACGTCAACTACACAGTACTGGCCAAAACGGAGACACTGAGAACACTGGGAGGGCAAAAAGGTTCAAATTGTTTAACTGCCGTTTGTTTAAATGCGACCAAAATTGTTTAAATGCGACTCTTTTTGACGCATGTTGAGATAGGGTGGGACGCCCGGGTTGGGTTATGCATTGGGACAACGCATCTGAGGGCTCGGATGTCCAGAGGCCCAGTTCTTTCGGTTTCTATTTGCAGGGACACTGGGTCCTGGCGCCACGTCTTGGCAATTTTTGCAACCTTGTTTGCGTGCTTTTGCACCCCTTTTCTGCTGTACTGTTTTCTGTTCTCTTCCCTGCCTGCCAGCAGCTGGGTTTCCTTTTGTCTGTTTGGCATTCTTTTCACCTTGTACAAATGGGCAGCAAATGTAACGCTGATCTGGTGACTTGAAACAACTGTCGCTTGGCTGGTTCTGCGCCTGCCAACGCCTTCAAAGCGCAGGGCTATTGCCATCATCTGTTTCTCGACAGCTGCATTCCGTGCAACTATGGCTTGGGGTGCGTGCTGTGTACAGCCATGGTCGATTGCTTCTGCAACAGTCACGGCAGCAAGGGATTTGTTTATCATGTATCATTGACCAAAGCAACCCATGCCAGTGCACCTTGGAACATCATTGACAGCATGTTAACAACTTGTCGGCAATGCGACGCTTCCCCACACACCACATGCGCACACCACTGCTGCACTTCAGGATGGATTAGCAGTCTGCGAGCCGGGATGTACTGAACATGCGAGCAGATAGGAAGGTTCCAAAAGATCTGGGCTGTAGCTGTAAAGCTGAGGGCTGAACTCGCGTGACTGGTTGGCAAACAGCTGCAGCAGTTAAACATGACCATTAATTGCACAGACCTGTGGCAGCCATGCAGTTTGGGAGGACTGGCGCCTGTGTACAGCTCTTATTTTTCCATGAGGCGATTTGGGAAGTGAGCCGGGCGGCAACTGCGCAGCACTCCATACAGTCACCACGGTGCACCAAGGCGGTCAGAACAACGGGCAGCACACACATTGTTGAGCCACGTGTTGGCTTACTGCCCATGCTGTATCAGTACCAAGAGAACGTGCTGTCTGAGACTGACTGGAGCACTCAAGCAGAGTGCAGGCTTGCGAGGAAAGGCACATGCGATTGGTCCCCGGGTCCAATGGCAAAGGTGCTACCGTGGACTGTCATCATAGTGATCATTATCATGACCACTCAGCAAATAGTTCTGGGAAGATTGTTCATTGCTTCGATGCACAAAGTGTTGCACTGAGTGCTGAGCATCACGACATGCATAATGCCAATTGTTGTGTGGGCAACATTCGCATACATGTCATCTGTTCATTGCGTGTGGGTGGAAGACCATCTCCTGTGTGTCAGCACAGTGGAGTTCTCGCCAAAACACATACAAGCTGGTCGTGGGCCTGCTAACGTGGTGCCACCAATGTGAACAATCTACTGAATGCGTTGGCGACCTTCCAAGTGCCCACATGAAAAATTGAGGGATTGGTGTACTTTAGGATCTTGTGATGCCGGATTCTAGGTTCCTAAGCCTTGAATTCGGGCTTCAGACTGGGAGTGATACGTGGAGATTCAAATTCAGGTGCCCTCACAGCGGAACACATCAACCTTGGCAAGCACAGGTGTCACAAATATTTCTGCGCAGGAGGAGGGATCGCATTGTATATGCCATGAAAGCATGCCATGCAGAAACCTAGTTTTAGCAAATGACAATCTTAACAGATCTCACGAGTGTTTCAAATAAAGCACACTAGCTACAGTTGCCATACCTGCGTGGCACAACTGTTGTTGAAGATAGAACAAAAGATGGTTGTGAAGAGGCATTCTCGTTATTAGCAATATTCTCGAGACCCTTTTTTGTAACCTAAATGTGATGCGCAAATGTTCACGTCCAGCAAGCTTAGAACAAGGACAAAACTGGCGCTTACAGCATGATAACACCCAATGTCAAGCATTCACTGTGGCAGTCGTGAAGGCACACAGCAACGCTTTCGAAGTGGAACTGAATCACCATGGGCAGCTAACAGTGCCTCCAGGCATGTGGCGCACTCCAGATGCATCAGCTGCCGACCAGGTGTGCCCACTCACCTCTCTTTCGTTGTCTCCCACGTGTGTGTGCCCACCAGAATCCAAGATTGCTTCCTTGCTTGCCTTTGTCTTGAGCTCTTGGCTGGCCCCAGGTGTCCCTAAACTGTGAGCCACACCATTCACGGGAGTGAAGATCAGAATGCGCTGATGCAAGTTCTGGCGCCGTAAGAAATCAGTTCTGAGAGAAGGCAAGGAACATCTGACAGGTTGAGAGCCAGACTTCTCATGTACTTATGTGCTGTGGGCAACAAGCCATCAGCTGCACACACTACACACGTTGGACCATCAGTAGTCCTGGCCCAACTGCATGGAATGTCATGAGCTGCCAATTCACATTCCAATGTCATCCAGCTGGTCATTGGGCAGAACTTCATCAAGATTCCAACTTTGAACCAACAGAAGTGAAATTGAAGCCAACAGCCAAAAGAATTGCTTACAATGGGGAGCATTCCCAGCGAGGTTCTACAGTGTGCCATGAACATCAATACTTCAAGAACTCGCCTGCCGTTGAAGATGTCCTGCGGGCATGCTGGTGGGTCAGGAGATGAGGGGCCAACCTGCACAACAATAGAGCCATCAAGGCCAACTTGTATAGCAACACCAGCACTATTACGGTGTAACTGAAAATACTCAAATGTGAGTCCAAAATTCGTTGTTGGGCAACAGTACACACAGATCATTGCAATGGAAAATGCTCATGTGGGGCATGGACTGGCCTTGCATTGCCTTTTCTTTTCCTTCGTGTCCTATTGGGGCCCTGATGTGTTGTGCTAAAGACTCCTATGCCCTCTCAAAGATCAACTGAGACTGTTGCATGTGGTTAAACGAACCACAGACAGCGACATGTACTGTTGGACTCTGGCTGCAAGCTCCAACAGCACTGTTGATGCCGCTTCTGGTCAACGCTATAATCGTCTCCTGTGGTACAGCCAGCCACACATCCAGGATAATGCTTCATCTGTATCACAAGGGGGGCATCATGTCCTACCGCATCGTCAACTGTGTCCACATCAGATGTACCAGCACCAGCCGCACAGTCGAGCTCTCCCATGCTAAAACCAACACAGCAAGCCAATGAAGGTCAGTCATCAGGAGAGATGGTCAGGGGGAAAAGGTTGGCAAAGTAGAAAAGGGGGAATGGTCTCTCCTTCAGCCCTTCCAGCACCTAGCAAGCATATGGCTCAACCTGTTTGTTGCCAGCTGCCTCACTAATGATAATTCGATGTGAGCTGTTTGCACTCGGCTTGTTCCACATCTGTGCCTGCCCAGCCATAGTTCAATGCAGTTGTGTGGATGGCATTAAGGAGACATCGCCTGATAGGTGAAAGGGCAATGGTTGTCTTGCTTTTGTAAAACGTGGGATTGCAGAGGCCAGGGAATCGCAAATGACTCAACCTGCTCAAGATGCGCCGCACGGCATTGATGACCATTGGCAGGAGGTCTGGTTTGTCGCTTCTGCAGGCGCAATCCACATGCTCGATGCCCCTTCTGAAATACAGCTGCAGCAAGACTTGGGCAGGCAAGCTGTCCAGCACACACCGCAAGTACATTGCTTCCCAGTCTGAGCCAGGCATCTGCAGTAGCACTCAAGCATGTCAAACCATGCACAATAGGAGCATTTCAGAATCAATACACCCAGCATGTTCCCATCACCACAACAAGCCAGCTCGTGTGGTCTTAGATCTGCGCACAAGTCAAATACAACTGTGGCCTACTTCTTTTGCAAAAGGAGACTTTGAACAATCGTTCGGTGTGCATAGACCTGAGCTCATTACCCTAGAGCTGGGAGGCCTGCTTTGTCATTCTTCTACCAAAGCCACAAGAGACTGTGCTCTCCAACTACCTATCGGGTCGAAATAGCTCATCGTTCACTGAGCAACATCGGACAGGCCTGGAAACATTACAGTCTGGATGTGCACTGCTCCTTGACAATAGTATCGACAACAACTTGTGCACACCCACTCACCCGCCCATACACCACAACGCCAATATTCGCCGCTTCGAAAGTCCCAAGCACCGATTTCCCAATCGGTACCATCACCGGGATGACCTCCGCCTTTTCCCTCTCTTTGCCAAGCTCTTGCCATTCGCTGCGAAACTCCTCTTCCTCGATTTTGTCAGCCTCACAGAATAGAAGCTCAATGTGGATGGTCTCGGTGAAGCAAACCAACCATGACTTGGGGGTCTCCACCACAACTTGCAGCTCGTCACTTGCTGGCCCACTCGAAAGCATCTTCCGATCATGCACAAGAAGGTTCGTTGTTGTCTGTACAGACGAAGGAGGGATGACCGGAAGGTTGATCTCCTACAATTCAACAGGCATTGTTCTCAAGCACATACAGGCAGGTTGCCTGTGGAACAGCACACTTGAAGTCACAGCTGAGGTAAAGTGCAATATTGCATTGCCCAACAAGAGCCCAACAGAATATCTCTGATCAGCATGCATCCTCCCTACGACCCGTTCCTGTCCAATAGCAGCGAGCACATGCCCTGCGGGAATTCGCTGGGCCTTTAAACTCCCAAAAGAGCGATACACTCGTGTCCGGGACCTGACAACTAAACGCGCAGGACACTTGTTACCTTGTTTGCTGGTTGCAATCCGAACGAGTTAGCAGACATCACAACCTTCACGCCTTCCACTGTTCTTTTTGTCTCGTTAGCCAGCTGGAGTTTGAACACCACTTGGCTGCCTTCCCTCGCAAGTTGACAATCAATGACCAGTCCCAGCTCACCATCCAATGCCAGCACTTTTGTACCAAGTCGATCTGCCACATCTGACCCTGAAAGTGTTCTTTCAACGCCAAAGGAGCCTGATCCTGTGTCTGCTGAGTGAGGTGAATTTGGCAAAGACCGAACCGAAATGGTATGTGATAGATGTGTGGTGGTCTGGGAAGGATTTGAGCTGGTGCTTAGGCTTGTCAGGACGTTTGCGGCACTCTCCACCCACGAATCAGCAGCAGATGACCCTGTGCTGACCTCTGGGGGTACCTGTCACAGTACAAAGGCCGTTCTCACTCAATACAATCTTCCCAGGGTGAGATTGATTGCTCATGAGTGCAAGCTCTTCCATGTGGGCACTTCTGGGTCTTTCGTTGTCCCCTAAAAGTTGCGGTCCACTAAGAGCTTGTGCCAGGGACCTGCTCATTAGCAATTGCCTGTGCAAGCGCAGCATGTTTAGTGCTGCTTGTTAAAGCAACAGAATTGCAGAAGAGACAGGAACTAAGACCATCTGCTGGATTCTGCCCTTATAACGCTCTTATCCCTCCTACATTGCCACCTTAGACAAGAAGTTGTGGCACATATGTTTGGAGTTCTGGCTTGAAATAGCTCTGTTCAATTTACCATTTCTGCTGTTACGAATCACAAGTGTTTTATAGGGATACAGTGTAAGAATTTGACACATGAACAATCAATTCTCGTGAACCGCTGGTCATCTCACCTTTAGTGCACAGCTTTCATTCCAGTCCACTGGCATCCGCTGGAGGCTCTCAACAACCTCCTCCATTTTTGGCCTATGGGCAGGATCGACTGCACAGCATCGACGCATTAGGTCCAACATTTCTTTGGGGCAATCTTGAGGGCGCACTGCACAGGGACCCTTCCCAGAGAGCTTCTGGCCCATAATGGCAAACTCAGTCTGCTTTCCCGCATCGTAGGGCTCCTTGCCAGTGACAACCTCAAACATGACCACCCCCAGGCTGTACACATCCGACGCCTTGTCAATGGGCTTGCTGTGGTAAACCTCAGGGGCGATCCATGCAGCAGTTCCACCGCCCTTCCTGATCGTCTTGCTCCTGGACTCGCCCACTCTGAACGTCATGCCCAAGTCAGCAAGCTTCAAGTGGGGATTGCCCTGCTCATCTGTGAAAATGAGGCAGTTCCTGCTCTTTACGTCCCCATGGACAAGGTTTCGGAGGTGCATGCAGTTCAAGCCTGCAGCAGCTTGTTGCAGGAGTCTGAGGTTCACACTGAACTCCAGCTTGACATGCCCGTGGCAGAGTGAGTACAGATCTGAGTCTGCAAGTTCCATCACCAGGTAACCACCAGTGGTGGTGGCAAGCAGCTGGACAATGTTGGGATGGCTGTGCAATAAGGCATGCCAGGACACCTCCCTCACAAACTCTGCAAGTTCCTCAAGGGGCATGTCGTCCTCCCACAGTGGCCGCTTCACAGCCACCAATCTTCCCCTCCAGGTTGCTTCAAACACAGCACCTTTGGCGCCTTGGGCTCGCCTCACCCCCAACTCGAGGTCATTGGGGTCCACCACCTCCACACAATTCAGCTTGTCAATGTGATTAGCTTTGGCGTCGATCCACAATTGCCGCACCTTGTCATCCACATCACAGTCCACACCATTCAGGACAAATTCAAGCAGCTTCCGCAGCAGCTGCATGTCCTCCTCGACCCAATCCTTGGGCACTGCATCGTCAATCGTCACTGCATCCGGCATGTGCCAGCCCTCAACGATCTCCTTCAGCTCATCACATATCTGACACACACCCTCCTCAGCATCGTGTGTAGTGTAGAAGTCCCTGATGTCAAATTGCTGTGCATGCTTCTCCAAAAGCCTCCCTCCCATCTCCAGTAGCCTATTGATGCGCTCCAAGTCCTTGCTTGGAGTACCCTCAGGGGGTTCAAGACTTCTCACTTTGTGCAGCTGGACATAGAGAAAGTATGAAATTCCTTGGTTGTATTGCCACCGTACAACAGAACCGCCAGACGGCATGTGGGGCTCTGGTTGCTCCTGCTCGAAGCACAACCCACCCTCAGGACCACACAATTATGAAGTGCTCCTAACTGTGGCAGCAAACTACTTGCTTGCAACAAATTGGCTGCAACTGACTGACATTTTGAAATGAATATATGGCTTTCCAGATTCCAGCTGTTCCCAAAATGGCGCCAAATCCGGCTGGAGCAAAGTCCAAGGTGGCAATGTCCACACAATTCAACAGCCATGGACAGACTATCAGACTGAACACTCCAATTTGAACCTTTTTCTGATTCTGCACCAGGTTTTAAACTGTTCGTTGCCTTTGAGGCTGTTTGCGCTGAGCAGACACAACTGATGAGCCACAGCAGTAATGAAGAAGTTTTGTCCTGGCCATGCAGCATCTTCACTTGCACCACAGCCTGGATGACCTGGCTGCAGCGCCTGTGGTGAAACAAATGTGACCTGTTGCGGCAGCATCAACAACATTCTTCACTCAGCGGTGATGGCTACAGCACAAATGCACTCCATTCCTGGTCCTACCCTCATGGGATATTTAGCGTTTTGCTGTTGTTGAATTCTCCAGATAGATGGTTCAGGGTGGAAAAACTTCTCACCATGACGTGGTCCTTGTGTTCGCCCCTTGGTGTTACAGCTTCGGTCATCCGGCTCTGGCTGGACTGCATTCATGAACACAAATATTGATCAGAATGCCCTGGCATGGCCCCATGCAACCATCTGCGAGACAATGACAGTGCTCCAGCAAAACTTTATGTGTGCACAACATGGCAATGCTGTGCTGCATTGCATCTGTAGGGGGTGCAGATTTGTACATGAAAGTGGCAAAGGCAGGAAACTATCGCTTTCAGATTGTTCAGATTTTGACTCAGGCATTGGTTGTACCTGGTCAGAAAATGTGCTCCGTGCATCAACAAACTCATCATCTGTGTGCCCAGATGTCATGCTTGCCACATCCTGGCTGGCATCTCTCCCCTGTCCAGAAAATGGATTTCGAGGCTTAGCGCACAGCTGCATAAGCAGAAGATCAAATTTGAAGGACCCCTTGCTGGATGTAAGCTTCTCTCTCAGCAAGCCAGCAACACTGGATGTATCCGTGGTAGAGTCATCCAATGTCAACAGAGTGTTGTGCTCCCTTAAGTCTTTGCTGTTGTTCCACACATTTACTTCCAGTCACGTGGTTCATCCACGTTGTGCTGATCGGCAAGTTGATGGGCTGAAAGCCATCTGCACTGCTCCAGTACATGGTTTGCATGGCTTGTGTAATTTCAATGTGTTGCCACCAGTTCCACTGTGCTGCAAAACACAACAGTGGCAGAAACTGTTGCCCTCTGGCACCTCAGATGCAGACAAACACTCAGCTCAGGGACAAAAACTGTCGCCCGCTGGCACTGCAGGTGCGTGCATGCTTTGAATTACAATCCAGGAGGCCAACTGCATCACGCTGGTGTGTCTATTGGAAAACTCCCAGCCATAGTACCAATGGGGTGCGAGCATCCCAAAGGCTTGACTGCTGGCAATTTAGCCTTAGGCATGATAGCTCAGCTGTCACTCAGGTGTGCATGGGCAGGAGTCAGCCTATCAAGTTTCCAATTTGCTTGCACAGAGACGCTGAGTCCAGTACTGTGTCCCACCTGTGCCGAGTCGTCCGGCATGCCACCTGGAGAGTGTTGGCTTCACGTTGTGTACACCCAGGGATGCTGGTTGCACACAAGCTGCTTTTGCATTTCCTACGGAGGAAGTTAGCCCAACTGTCATGTTCAATTGGCAGGCACCAACACAAAAGTGACAAAAGTTGACAATTGACACTGGAGACGCATACACAGCACTGCACCGCCGTTACTTGTGCTTCATGTAAAGTGCTGAACGGCCAGATCGCCTGCGAGGTGCAAGGGCCCTATTTTTGTTTTCCAAGGCAAATAAAATATAGGAAAAATGCCCACCCACAGCTGAGCTCATAACACACTGCCGCGGGAAAAATACAACATGGTGAAATTCTTAACTTTCCACCGACTGCCGGATCAACAAGGCCTGATTCGAAAGGCCTTCAACAAGGCCTGATGCGCGTCTCCAAAGACAGCGGAGGTGTCAGCGGACCCGCTGGGTCAGTACCGGGCGACTCCTCAGGAACCAGTGTGTACGTCATTCAACTCAACGCACTCAGCAAAAAATTCCGCAGCTCACGGCGTTTTGCGCGCCGACAAGCGAACAGCGGATGCCAGCTGCCCGCGGCGGGCACGGCAACAGGCACTTGAATAGAGGCAGCAACCGAAATCCAGCCCCCAACAGAAATTTACAACTGTGGCTGAGCTGTCGCCGGGCCGCGGGAGTCAGCACGCCAGGCACCTTGTCGAGTGCGCCCGCGCTTCAGTGTGTCCCCCTCCACGCCAGACCACCCTCCGCTGTGGCGCTGTGAGGAACGGCAGAATACGCGGGAAGCTGGAGCACAGTGGGTGCGTGGAGCATTCTTGGTCACAACTGGGCAAGCAGTCCCAATTTGTCCCAATTTGTTTGACAGGACCATCCCGGCTGACGTAACAGGCACCTTTTAGGTGCTGGCGGTCCAGCCCCACGTACATAACGACAGCGCCGTGATCTGTTCGCAATGATAACTGTTCCGTCGTATTCGTGAGAGTCCGCGGCTCCGCTGTTCCCGCTCCCGGTCCCCAATACTCCAACGGGTCCGAAGGTCCTGCAGCGAACAAGATTGCGAGGGGGCTCTGAGGTGACCATCCCCGCCTTGCTTCCCGCGCTCTCTCCTTGAGGGCGTGGCCTCTTGGGTTGGTTGAGCGAGGCTCCGCGAGTCCTGGCCTTTCTTGTCTTGCTGGCACAGAGTTTCTGTTCGTAGACTCGACACGGTCTTGGAAGAAAACGTGTTGATCATTGTCAGAGTTGTGCAGGCTGCTGGATTGGAAGTTCTCAAGGTTCTGGGTACCTCCAACGGGCACTGCGCACCAGACAGCATGCGATAAATTCGATGCCTCCCAAGAGAGCCGCCTGTGTCATTGACTCGGGTTTTGACTCGCAGGCTGAACCCCGTTGCAAATGCACCTATGGCAAACGTCAATTCATCGTCGTCCTTGGCACCGATCGTAGCCGGGGCGTCCTCTTGGAGGCAAGCTGCAGCCAGCGGGGGGAGCGGACTCAAGAATAATGAAGTTCCTTTGCTGGAAATTCAGGCGTGGCAGGGAGTGGCATTTGGGTGGGAATCACCTTCGATGTGGATCCAGGAGGCCGCCTGACGTCAGCGCGGGCCCTGCGGTTTCCCTTCTGCCATGCCCAATCGACACTGCGGTCCGCAAGGAGAACTGCTGCGCAACAGCAACGTTTACTTGCCGGGTCTCCACACAAGGTACTTGCACAGCAAGCGAGGTGTACCAGGGCGTGGCTTCATTTAGTGGCGTCCTGCCCTTTTGCCTGGCGAAACTTACAGTTGCTCCAGAGTCTCGGCCCATAGCTGGAATTCGTTTAAGTTGGTGCCAATAAAACTGTCAAAATATACCTGTTTGATTTCACAATATTGCAACACAGTGGAGAGCACTGTTGAGTACAAGATGCTTCAGTTCCTGGAGGGAAAAGCCTCTGTTTTGTACAGGTTCCATGTGAGATGAATCCTGACCCGTCTGCTACTGTGCACGCTGTCTTCTGCCTGGCTGGTATTTGTTGTTGCCTAAAGACTGGCTTTGTTTGCAATTGTCATTATACTTGGCACAGCACTGCCCTTGGTTCATTTGAGCGCAGTGGGGCTGTTTGCTGCAGTGGCTGCTCAAGAGGTTGCCATACCCAAAAGATGGCCGTGGCGATCCTTTGTAGTACCTGTTGCAGTATGTGTCAGGTTGTCCACACGAAAAAACTGCAGCAACACCACAGTTGTGCCTGTCACAGCAGAGTCCAGGTCCATATTTGTTTGCTGGGTGCGTTGGATAGACCCTGCATCACAGATCTGGCACACTTCCTGCTTGGCATCCTGTGTGGTATAGAAGTCCCTAATGTCAAATGGTTGTGCATGCTTCTCTGAAGTGTCTCTTCCATCTTTAGTAGCCTGTTGATGCGCTCCAAGTGCTTGTTTGAAGTACCCCAAGGAGGTTCAAGACTCCTCATTTTCTCCAGTAGGACATCGAGGAAATATGAAATTCCCTGATTGTATTGCCATCGTACAGCAGAACTGCCAAATGGCATTTGGGGCTCCTGCTTGATGCACAACCCACTCCAATCACACAATTGTGAAGTGCCCTTATCTGTAGCAGCAGGCTACCAGATTGCAACAAAATTTGCTGCAAGGGTCTGACGCTTTGAGACACCTTATGGCTTTACAGATTCCGCATGTTCCCAAAATGGTGCCCAAACAAAGGCTGCAGCAAAGCCGAAGTTGGCAAATGTCCACAAATTCAACAGCCGTGGACAGAAAATCAGACTGAACAATCCAATTTGACTGTGTTTCTGGGTTGTGTACCAGGATTGAAAACTATCATTGCCTTCAAGGCTGTTTGCACTGTGCAAACACAGCTCCTTGTCAACAGAAGTCACAAAGAAGTTTCAACCTGCCATCAGCATCTTGACCATAGTTACTAGCATTACAGCACAGAAGATCTGGCTGCACCTCCTGCTGCGAAACAAGTGTGACTGGTTGAGGCAGCATCAACAACATTCTTCACCAAGCGATGATGGCTACAGCACAAATGCTTTCCATTTCCTGTTCCTACCGCTTGGGATAATTGCAGATATGCGGTTCGGGTTGAAAAAGCATCTCACCATGCCACCCTCCTTGGGTTCACCACTTGGCGTTGCGACCTCAGACATCCTGCTCTGGATTGACTGCATTTATGACCACAAATATGGTCAGAATGCCCTGGCATGGCCCCACGTCACCATACGTGAATATGACACTTGTCCACCAAAACTTTCTGTATGCATCACACAGCATTTCTGCGATGCATTGCATCTGTAGGGGCGTTGGTATGTCCATGAAGGTGGCATAAGGCAGGAATCCATCACTTTAAGATTGTACAGGTTCTGATTCAGCCATTGAATATACCTGCTCATAAAATGTGTTCCGTGCAACAGCAAACTCATCATCGTTGCGCCCAGATGACGCGCTTGCCGTATCCTGGCTGGCAGCTCTCCCCTGTCCAGAAAATGGATTGGAGGCTTAGCGCACAGCAGCACTGGCATAACATCAATTTGAAGAACCCCTTGCTGGATGTAAGCTTCTCTCTGGGCAAGCCAGCAACACTGCCTGTACTTGTGGTACAGTTATCCAATGTCAACAGCAGCATGTTGTGCCTTTTCCTTAGTATTTGCTGCTGTTTCATACATTTACTACCAGTCGTGTTAGTCATACATGTTGTACTGTCCGGCAAGTTGGTGAGTCGAAAACCATCTGCATTCCTTCGCTATCATGTTGGCCTGCGTGGATTGCACAATTTCACCGCAATGCAACCAGTTTTGTTGACCTGCAAACACACATCAGGGACAGAAACGTTTCTCCTTGTGCGCATCAGATGCAGATAAGCGCTCTGCTCGGACAAAAACTGTTGCCCTTTGGCACTGTAGATACATACAGGTGCTCAGCTACAGTCAGGAGGAGTATTACTACACCCTGGAGTGTCTATTTGAAAACCGGCAGCCATGGCATCAAAGAGCCGTGAATGCCCGACTTCTGGCAGAGAATCGGCACTGGCAATTCTGCCTTGGGCATGGTCGGTCAGCTGGCACTCAGGTGTACAGGAACAAGGAGTCAGCCTATCAGGGTTCCACTTTGCCTGCACTAAAGCAATGATTTGAGCACTGTGCCCCACTGCGCCGAATCGTCCTGCATTCCGCCTGCAGAGTGTTGGCTTGTACGTTGTGTATACTCAAGGGCACTAGTTGCCCACAAAACACATTTGCATATCCTGTGGTGGAAGTTAGCGCAACCGTCGTGCTGCACTGGCGAACACCGGCACAATGGCTGGCAATTGACACCGGAGACGCGTACACAGCACTGGACCCTCGCGACTTGTGCCTCCTGTAGAAAGCTGCCCAGCCTAATCGCCTTCACGTTGCGAGGGCCCTATTTCCTTTCGAAGGCAAGCAAAACGAAGGAACAAAGCCCACCCACATTTGAAGTTAAAATACTCTGCTGCAAAGAGAATATTACAAGAACTGGCGAGTCTGAATTTCGGCATACTGTTCAACCGGGCCTGATTCGAGCCCATACGCATCTCAAAAACCACCGAGGTGTCAAAGGACACCCTTGGTAAATACCAGGAGAGTCCTACGTCACAAATGAACGCGTCAATCAACTCATTGCACGAAGCGTAAATTTCTGCAGCCCGCAGCGTTCGCGCCCCACAAATAAACAGCAGATGCCAGCTGCTCGCTTCGGACACGGTAAAAGCCACTTGAGTAGAGGCATCAACCGAAATCAGTTCCCCCACCGAAATTTACAAGAACAGTGGCTGAGCCCTTGCCGGGACCTGCCGTGGTAGTCAGTACGACAGGCACCTTGTCGAGTGCGCCCGTGCGTCAGTGTGTCCCCCTCCTCGCCAGACAACCCTCCGCTGCAGCTCTGAAGAGCGGCAGAATATGTGGGAAGCTGGAGTGCGGTGGGTGAGCGTGGAGCATTTTGGGTCACAACTGGGCCAGCAGTCACAATTTTCCTGGTTTGACAGAACCACCCCCTGCTGACGTAGCAGGCCCCTCCGAGGTTCTGTCGGTCCGCCTCCGCGTACATCACGACGTTATCAATATCTGTGCGCAATGATCACTGTTCACGCCATGAGCGTCCCCGGTGGTGCGCAAACGCTACACGAGAGACGGAGAACAGAGAATGCGTTACAACCATCAATACACACACCCAAATAGCGTCCGTGAGGGCGCAATCCGCTCCCTATTCTATGTTAGATCGATGCCCCATCAATCAGTACTGCCCAATACAATGGTATCCACATTTGGCGCATGTATCCGCATTTGGCTCTGCTCCTCCCGCTTCCCGCCCCCATTTATTCCAACGGGTCCGAAGTTCCTGCAGCGACCAGGGCCGATGCCCCCCCCCGCGCAAAAAGGGGTACGGGCTCTGAGATGGGCGTCCCCGTCTTGCTTCCCGCGATCTCTCTTCGATAGCATCACCTCGGTTAACGCACGAGCTGGGGCTTGTGACTCACCCATCGTGCAGAAAACAGGCAGTTGTGAGCGTAGGCACCTGGTCGCTGAACGCCACAAGGGCGTGGCCCCTTGAGTTGGTCGAACGAGGCTCTGCGTGTCCTGACCTTCACTGTCTTGCTGGCGCGGAATTTCTGCGCGCAGACTCGACACGGTCTGGGAAAACGTGCTGATCTTTGTCATTGTAGATCGTTGCCAGAGTAGGGCGGCCTGCTGGGTTTTAAAATTCTCGCGGTTCTGGGTATTTCCGGTGGGCACTGCATGCAAAAAGCGTGCGGCAAATTCAATGCCTCCCAAGAGAGCACCCGGTGTAACTGATTGCGGATTTGACTCGCAGCCTGAATGCCGTTGCAAATGCGCGGGTGGCCAACGCCAATTCATCGTCGTCCCTGGCACCGATCGTCGCCGGGGCGCCCTCTTGGACGCAAGCTTCGGCCAGCGCGGAAGCGAGCTCAAGAGTAATGAAGTGCACTTGCTGGAAACTCGGTCGTCGCAAGATTTGCATCAGGGTAGGAATCACCTTCGATGTGAATCCTGGAGGCCGCTTGACGTCAGCGTTGACCGTGCGCCTCCCTTTCTGTCATACCCGATCGATACAGCGGTCCGCAAGGAAAACTGCTGCTCAACAGCAACATTTATTGGTGCCTGTCGGTAATGCAAGAAACTCCGGCTGAAACAATGCCGACACTCCCTAAGCGGTGGTCCCACATTGGAAAGTTATTGCACATGTATTGGGAGGCGAGCCAGGGCGTGGATTCATTTGTGGCGTCCCGCCCATTTGTCTGAGGAATCTTACAGTTGCTCCAGAGTCTCGGCCCATAGCCACACCTTGGAACTCGACTGAGTTGCGCCAACACACCTGTCAAAGTGTACCTCTTTTTATTTGACTCCCCAACATTATATCACAGTGGATAGTACTGTTGACTACAAGATGCTTTAGCTCCTGGAGGGAAGGGCCTTTGTTCTTCAGGAGTCCTATGTGAGATGAGCCCTGACACGTCTGCTGCTGTGCACACTGTCTCCCGCCTGGCTGGCACTTTTCGTGGCCTTTGCTTGGAATTGTCACTATGCTTGACACAGCACCATCCTTGCTATTTTTGAGCAAAGTTGGGCTGTTTGCTGCAGTGGCTGCCCAAGAGTTTGTCCACCTTTTATGACGAGCGTGGCAATCCTTTGCAGTACCTGTTGTAGTATGCTTCCTGTTGTCCACAGGAAAAAATAGCAGCAAAACAACAGTTGTGCTTATCACAGTAGAAATCAGGTGCATGTTCGTTGCTGAGTGGGGTGGATAAATCTGTGTTCCTCCCATTGGACTGTCAATTCTGACATGCACACCTGCTCCGATGGGCACACAGGTGCATGTTTCCAGCTACCCATGCTGTTATATGAACATGCTAATCTTGTTGCTCACATCACTAGGACAAAAAGGGCCAAATAACGCTTTTGTGAACACACATAAAACACATTTCATCAAAGTTGTGCATGTTAGGAACACAAAAGTAACACAAACCCGTAAACTTTGTACACGTTTGAACACGTGTTATTTTGCCCTTTTTTCCCAGTGCACGGAGTTCTGCCTCATCTCCCACAGCGCAGAAGAAAGGCAGGCAGCGAATGTTGCACAGGAGGGTGTTTTCCTTTGTGTGATTGATACACTTTCTTCTTCAAAAGGCAATATTGCACAAGCTTTGAGACTTTTTGTTGCTCTTTTGTACATGCCACAGGTGTGCTGCACAATCTCAATATGATGGGGTTTCTGAGGACACAACTTGAGAAAGCGCTTGATGCGAAGAGGCCACGAAATGCCATCAGCCAGCGGCTTACTGACAGACATGCGAACCCGAGTGATTTTGGTGACTTCTGCAAGCTTGGGCATGTGCAATATGGGGTGCAGGAGATATGGGGAAAACTGAAAACTATCTTGCAAGTGGGGGGGCTGGAGGGAATAGTGGAACTTCATGTCATCATCCCCAAAGTGATGTTCAGGTAGACCGGGAGTACTTGCACAACACTCTTCAGTACATAGTTTTTGAAAGAAACGGATACTTGAATTGCCATATGCCAGAAAACTGGCATATCCCGAAGAACGTGCATGACATGCATGAGGTTGAAGAACGTGCATGACATGCACCTCATATGAGGTTGAAAAATCTGCAAGTCTTTACTGAAAACCAGCTTCAACTTGGGCATGTGATTGGGAAAGATGGATGCGGTGCTGTATAAAACGACGAATGATAGTAAAAGAAGGTGTGTGTAAAGAACGCAGCCAATGTTGTCCCAATCGAGGACGTTTTCTGCTTCAATTATGAGGCTGTGGTGCAGGTGTCTTCGAGTGACGATCATGTGGTGCTTCTTTATGCTGTCACTGCCGCTGGGTGGCTGGTGGTGGACTTGGCTGACAGGGTCTTGAAGATGCTGTGTGAATACGAGTGCTTGGTTGGGAGCCAGAAGTTTGATTTCCTGCTGCAGGCAGCTACAGGAATTAACCATTTGCATTGCCGGGACCCTGCCTTGGTCCATTCATATGTCAGACCGCCTGACTTCCTTGTCTTCAACCTCAACTTAGAAGGCACAGAATTGGGTGCGAAAGTTAGCCATTTCGGTCAGGCATTCAGACTTGCTGGGCACAAGAGCAAGTCCTTCGGAAAGAGGCAAGGCACTCCATAGTGGGTTGCGCCAGAGTGTTATTATTGCAAATCCCTCGTGATGCTTTCAGACGCCTTCAGCTTCGGCGCGGTCATGTACCATGACATTTCTGGAAGGATGCCCTACGAAACGAATCGTTGTGGCGAACCTAATTTTGCCATCAGGTACAAGAAAATGCACGGGATGGCACCCTGTCAGGTTGACAACGAGCACTGCCCGGAGGGAATGTTGGAGCTCGTGATGAAAGGATGTAATGAGGATCCGATGAACAGGCCAACATGCTGATGTGTTCAACAATCTGAGGCAGCTGCCAGCTGACTGCGTGTGCATTGTAAGAAGGCATGAAGTGCGTTTTCACGATGCGTCGGTCTTTGCCCACACCAGCACTTTCCTGAAAAAATTTTAGGGGACACAGTTTCAAGGGCTGGACATGGCAGTGCTACACTGCTGGGTCCAGAATGGTGCACATGCTTTGAAACTGGAGTAGCTCCAATTCAACTGTAGGGGACATCCAACCAGTTCAACATAGGGCAGTAAAAAATTAATCGTACACACAGAATTCATATATTGGTTTCTTGCAATGCATGTTAGTGTTGGTAATGCGGCCTAGGCACGGGTAAAAAATTGCCCAAAGTACACAGTCTTGAAAACCGTGTACTGTGTTATGCGTGTAAATGTGGTGTAGAATTCGTGTAAACAGCGTGTACCTATCGTGTACTGATAAAAAAAATAGACGTCTGCCGCTGGTACACGGTGGAAATCGAGTAAGATCGTGTTATCTATCGCGTTGTCCATGATGGTAAGGTGTACCACTTTCGCGTACTACACAGGGCTGAAAATTACACGATTTTAACAATCATGTAAAATCGTGCTCCGAGGTACCCGATTTCTACACGATTTTAACACGATTTCACACGATTGCACATCGTGTGAAATGGTCGAATTTTTACCAGTGAGGAGGAATCCGCCGCCAATGTTTAGCCCCTCGCCTTTGCATTAATTTTATGTCTTCTGTCCATACTGTTTCCAGATAGCCAATTTATTGCTGGTGCGTAATTGGCAGGTATTTTGCAAGGGGGATCCCACACAATAGGAATTCTTGAAAACGTCTTTGGCGTGAAAGGGTTGCCAACATTAAGGCGAAGTGTTTTCTTGGCAAGTTATCTTGCCTCAAATTTCCTACATTTTGTGCTTTTGTGTGCCACAGATAATGTCAAGTCATCGGCAAGAGCGTGTGCTGTGTGGATGCCAGGTGAAGATATGTTGTTGACCTTGCGGTGACATATATTGCAATGGATTTTTGTTTTGCGCATTCATCATGGTGGGCAGACTTACCGCTTCCCTCCCATGCCGGGCTGGTCCACAGTGTTTGCCACTGGGAGAATATAAAGTGCTACCTCTCCAACATGAGTGATTATTGATATTCAGGAGTTCAGCTTGAAACAAGCTGCAAGACACGCCGTATTAACAATGGGCGCCAATACAATGAGCAAGAAACTTGAGGCTCTTTTTCATATGGTGGGAAATGCTGTGTAGGTCACCAGGAGTAGCAGGAGAGTATGCAAAGTCAATGCTGAGTGTGCTGGTCCGTTTTGTTGTCCTGGGCAGATGTGTGCTGCTGGATACTCTCAGGCAATGGACGTGAGAACACAAGAAAGGAGAATAAGTGTGTAGGTTTTTTGCCATCCAGTTGAAACATGGTTGCTTATTCAACGTGGCGTAATTATGCAATTGCCTAAGCGCCTTACATTGTGTTTATTGTGCAGTATATTCATCTAATCTCTCAACAAGTGGTGTTGCGATTCCAAGAACCTGAATTTTCCGATGCTATTCACACTCCAGGTTACCCGGAGAGAATCCAACGTCACTCTCAGCAGTTGTCATTCGGCTTGTTGAAATCCTCACAGTGGACAATGCTGTGATATTTGTCAGTCCTGCCCACCGAGGTTCTATTCTGTTTCCTATTCAGGTGAGACGGGTGGATGATGATGTGACCCTGTACTGCAATAGCAATGACAGTGATGGGGCACAACGTGAAGAGTTGGGATTCTTTCTTTCCTATTCGCTGCATAGGCTATTGACTCCCGAAGGTACCCTTGCGCTTGTACCTGCAGCCAGGCATGCATAGCGCGTGACCAAGTATGCACTTGTTGCCGGTTCTCTGTCTCTTGTGTCAAGTGATTCTACATATATGGAACAGCTTGTCGATTTGCTGGAATCTTCTCATGGTGTTCTTTGATATTTCTTTTCTGGTATATTGGCATGTTTTGAATCAACGATTCATTGCTCTGGCAGGTTGACTTTTCTTCTGATGAAACAGCCGCCCTGTTCAAGGAGTTGATGGTGAACACAGGGACATGCTTGAATGAAAACGAAAAGCAACTCATGCAGAAAGTGCATCGGCCAGATGTGACAGTGTTCCCTGGCCCCCACAGCACCAATATTCAGCCTTCTGAAAATATGCACTGGCGTAAAGACTCCTTTCAAAAGAAAGACGAGACATGACTGCCAGCATTGTAGGTTGTGGTGAAGATCCCTAAACCTCCTTCCTCCTGTTGCAAGCTCAGCCAAAGCTTCAGCGTCCCTCATCTTCTCAAATTCTTCCTTTGTTTCAGACTAACCCGACATGGTATCACCATGTCTTGTTGTGCCGTCCGCATACCTTTTCAAACTAGAATGCATTGTTGAAGAACGTCAGACTTTCGTTCGACCACTCGCAATCGATCTGTACTTTGTCTCCGTAATGCGGAGTCAATCCCATGCACTTTGTAGCAACTAATCTTCCCATCCGAGTGACGCATTTGTCTGCGAGCGCTGACATGCAGCAACGGACACCGCGCTTGGGACAGCGGCCTTCCGCGCGGGCGGTGCTGGCTTCACTTCGCTCGAGTTTTGGCCCAACGTTTTGGCTCAACCATCAGAGCACAAAGTGGCCCCGCTTCGAAGGGCTACCCATCCTGGACCAGGCATTCGGGGCTGGACCGCAAGGTGAGTCAGCAGGGTTTGCGGCGGGCGCAGAGGGCATCAGAATATTTGGCAGGCTGTCACCCTCCCCGTCACGAGGGAAGGCCGCGGGCACGTCCATGGCAGGATTGCGTCATGCGGGAGGGCGAATGGTTTCCATGATGGGAGGGGAGCGACTCCCCCCGAGCTGGATTGAACGGCGCTGTTGCGGCACTGATGCGGCGCCGCCATGGCGGCGAGCGGGAGGCGGGGGGCTGTCCTCCCATCACAGGAGACCGCCGGTCGACTCCTCGGTCTGGTTGCAGATGCCGGGAGCGAAAAGACGAGCAACTTCGGCTAACAATCTGGCCTGCGCGTAAAATGGGTGTGTGCGGCGCACGGGCGGCGGGCTCTCGTGTCGCGCACGCGCGCCAGCAACACGATATCGGGTTTGGGGCTTCGTTGGGTTTTGGAAGTGGATTTTGGCGCCAGGCGAGTGGCTGGGGGGGCGGGCGTCGCGAAGCAGCCCCTCTGGCAGAGCGCCTTTTCAAGGGCCCGCGCAAGGGTTTGGCGTCGGGATGGCGAAAGCTTGCTCGCAGCTCCGCCGATGGGGGGGAGGGCAGCGATCGGCGTCACGAGGCGAACTACCGCTGAAATTGAGGACACCGCTCACAGAAAGAAGCTCTCGCGTACGCGCGCGGCGTAGGGGTGCACAAATGTCGCCGCGCAGAATGCGGCGTGAATTCGCATTGAAGCAAAATGTGTCACAGCTGTGCCGCTCCGGGAATTCCTACACCCTCTCAGGGGCATGCTCTGGAAAGTTGGGCAACGGGGGCCACGTCATTTCGCTGCCGCCGTCAAATGAAAAACATAGCATGGTCGGTGGGGGATCTTGGGAACGAACATGCCCATCACAAATGAACGATTGGCGATGGGTGCGCGGCGTGCCTGGCCGGAGTTCGTGGGGCAACCGCCAACTGAACGCAAATCCAACGGCTAAATATGTGACAGAGCTGAGGGAGCGCTTTTGTGGTATCATGTCCTGTCGCCAGCATCTGCTTGCTTGAGCCGTGCCACAGGATCTGATTTGGGCGCCAAAGCATTGCATTCCTGAAAAGGTGAACCTGAGGCAACGGCCGGTGCCTTGATGTTGTGTTGTATCCCGTGCCGAAATTGGAAATGTTGCCTTGCTGTGATTGAACAAAAGGTTCTTCTGGTGGCCTGCACTCCTCAGTGACTTTCTGTATTTATTACACACTGACGAAAAGCAGGCCAACACAGACATTTTTGAAAATCGTGTGCCGTGTATTACGATTGAAAAAAGTAATGTAAAAATCGTATTAAATCGTGCATGTATCATAATAAAATGGGACCAAAACGTGTAGTAATGATTGAGTGAGTGCACGTGATTTTTGCACCTTTTGACATGGTTTCACACAATTTTTGCACGGTTCAAATCAGTGTATTTCGAACAATTCTTATCTTGTGGTATGTGACAGTGATGGGTATGTCCCACGTCAGTTTTCTGATATATACTGGCTACATGCGTCTGAATTGCACACCGTCATGGATCCTGCGCAAATGATTGCCCATGGACCCACAGACACAGCTGCGTGAGAGAATCCAGCCTCGCTGGCCGGTCTTTTTGAATGCACCTGGTTGCAGCTGTTGGCCGTGTTTGCCATGTGAATATGTCTTAAATCTGTATCATCGTCCACTATGTACTTCCAATGCTTTGGTGTTGCACAACAGCGGGCTGCCGAATACTTGTAAACACTTGATCGCATCAAAGAGTCAGAATGCACATGCTCAAAAAGAGATAATAAAGATGTCATGGCCGAAAGTATTGCTATCACTGTTCACTACATGGCTTAGTAAGTCATTTGATACGTTTAAGATCATATTGGATTTGCTTTGCATGCCACAGCTGGCCTTGGTATGCTCGCCAACTCAAAATCCTCTCGAAGCAAGCTACGATGAGTGGTCACCTGCTGGATTGAAAGCAAGTGGCATTCTCGCTCGAACATTCGCAGGATGTAGCATGATGCAATTTAAGTTGTGGGGCTGCGTGCTCTGCAGGTACTAATCACTGCCTAAACACCGCAGGGGAAGTTTGCACTGTGAATTTCAGAATATAGCAACATTTTGTTCCCATCTTTCCACACCACAAGCCGTAACGCACTGGAATCAATAGAACAATTGACAAGATTTTCTATGACCCATATGTTTTTCTTTTGGCTGATGTCATCAATAGTGTCTTCTTACTTTCGCTGCCCTTTGGTGGCTGTCATTTGTATTTTGATGATCAACTGAAACCCACTTCGCTTTTGTTGCGATACGCTGCAGGATAGTATATGTGGGAAAAGTCGATGGAGAACTTCCTCGGCTCCTGTGTGTTTTTACTGCTAGCATTGAGCCAAGCTTTGGGACAAGATGAAGCAGGTGCGATTGCACTATTTCTTGTTTTGACCATTGTAATCTAAGTTCGCTTACCTTGGCATTGCGTCCGCAATGGTGAAGCTCAGCTGACTGTGGTGGTTTGACCGGGCATGTGTTCTCTCGATTTCGATGATCATTATCACATTTCCGAGTGTCTTGTAAGCCCACCAATCCACTCTTCTCCCTATCTTTACCTTTTCATATCCAAACCGGGATTTCGCATCTTCATGGTTTTTAGCGTTTTTCATTGTTTCTGCATAATTCGGCTAGGTGGACTGCGCCCCGTGCAGTGCTCTTCGCTTGTGGGAAATGACGCGTTATTCCCAAACGCCACAGTTGTTACTGAGAATGCTCTGGAAGAGGTGAACAGCGACGTCCAGGCTTTTGTAAACTGCACCAAGCCCTTCGGATTGATCAATTTTTTCTGCTCTGATCATCAAGCCTTTGACTACCGTTCTGGTTGAGATGCCCATGACATTCAGCACAGTAAATGCTGATGAGGTTATCTTCAATTGCCCAACATCTGGATCAATTTTCGACATTCGGTGAACCGCACCAGAATATGGCTGGAAGCGTGCTCTCACATGAGCTGTGATCAATATGAGTTTTGCTGGCCTAGTTTCAAATGACTTGCGTTGGAAGTACAAGTACGCTTCGTTTGCGCAAAGTTTATTTGATTAAAGGCAGTTGAGGAAGGATGAGCTTCTGCAGCAAATGCTAAATCTAGTACAAGTGTTATTTTCCATACCACAAAACACGTATTTTAGTGCACTCAGCGCAATTAATTAAAACTTCCTGAGCATTGCAATTGGTGCTGATTGCGCAAGTATTCTGGATGAACTTCCAAGGAAAGTTGCACAGAAATGGAATAAGTGTGCGCGCTATCGCAGCATTGACTCATCTTTCCACAGCTGCATGCTGACTTTTGAGTTTCGGGGGTTCTAAATGTGCCATTCCTTTCCCTGGTGCGGGGGTTTGAGTAGCACGCACGACGTCTATCGGCTCTCCATTCGGCCTCCCTTCGAACGCTCACTCACACCACGACTTGCAACGCAGCCTCTTGTGATTAAGCGTGCAAGTTCCCACAGCTCGCAGATGTAGTTCTAGGTCTTCTTTCTCGCCACCTGCATTACTAAAAAGTTGATGTGTAGACTACACAGTTTCCCATGGTACGCGGTTGAAACTGTGTCAATGTGTGTACTAACTCTGTGGTTTTGGGACCACATTTGCCAAAATCACAGAGTTGGATTTTGGGCAGACTATACCAGGATTGTGTCATCTGGCCTGTTTTTCTGCTAGTGTCTTGGAATCTAAGCGTCCTTTGTGACCACATGTCCTTTATTACATTTGGTGCCTTGCTTCAAAGGAGTTCTCAGCTCAATTCAGGCAAATGATTTAGACATGCAAGGGTTGTTGAGCCCGCTATAACGTCTGTTTTATGTTTGCTTCCTGTGCACGCGACTACCATCCATTTGGCCGTAAATTCCACTTGTTATGAATGCGATTCACTGAAAATGTCATACTTCTGGCAACAACATCATCGCAATGCCTTTGACGGACAGAGGCAAGTGGAAGCACCATCGTGTAGTTTATGCACAATGTGTCTAATGCATGTTCTTAAGCTGTTCGCAAATTTCACCATGCCATATAAGGCGAAAATAACTTTATCATTATTGCGTTTTGATGAGGAATATTTCCTCTAAACGGTGCTTCCTCCTCATTTTTGTATCCAATTTCGAGTTTCAGACATCATTCTTTCTATGTTCATATTTTCCAGCTGAGCAAATTTAGTAGTGGGTGGCATCGATGCTACTCGAAATCAATATGAAATGTGCCCATTGTCAATCATATCACCCTGGTAGCCGGGTACCTCCATGAGGGACTCATTTCGTATCTTGTCCTACAGATCACCCGGAGTGACACTATCCCACCTGGCATTTGCCAATTGCACGTCATTGAATGGTGCACCTCCACTGAAAATATCGAACTGCTCCTCCTTCCAGCCTCCAGTGAGACTGGAAAACGTTCAGTTCCGGTCGAACGCAAACAGGAATGGCACTGCCGGTCTTGACATCTCCCTCGGCTGCAACGCGCAGCTGGAAAAGGTTTTGTTTTTCAACAATTCAGGCAGGGATGGATCTGCGGTAGACATCAAGAGCGGGTCACAAATATCTGTGACCAATTCGATTTTCCAACTCAATGTGGCGGCAAATCAAGGCGGAGCTATTAGGGTAAACAACGCGTCTCTGATCACAAACAGCTGCAATTTCACTAGCAACAGGGGATCTGGGGGCACAGGTGGAGCTGGAGGCGCCATTCACATATTGGTAAGAGATTCTGATCACGCAAAATTCATCACCAATTACTTTTTTCGTATTCCCACTACTCACGTGAAAGCGCAGTTTATGCATTTATAACTCTGTACATTTCAGCTTTTTGTTGACTTATTGCGATCCGTAAATACGTGAAAATGTTAGGTGGATCAACGCGATGTGAGAAACCTTTTAATGGTATATTGCGGTGTCCTAATCTTTAATCCATCTTTGTGTTTGTACCCCAACTGGCATCAGTCATAGGTGCATTGTTTTCCCTTCTGAAATTACCATTCCATACCATGTTGCATATAGCGCAACCACTTAATCTGGTATCACCATTTCTACTCACGTTTCAGACTACAATCATGTATAGGGTGAAACTTGATGACCTGTAGGCCTCGTTGTGCTTACCACCCTAGATATTACTGACATCCTGATGTTAAAAACTCCTCTACGTATGCATCACAAGCTTGCGCTCTTTGGAGAGTAACCATCATGAACTCTGATCATGGCAATTTCGGGGAGATGGTTGTGGTACAATCTGGGATGTCACGGCAGGTCTCCGTATCAAAGATTTTGGTAGCTGAACTTACTATCGTGTGGAGTGGCGAATGTGGTTAGGTTGGCTAACTGCAGTGTGCGTGCGGAAAATGCTGGCAACCACCATATTTGCCCCGGAGGGAGGAAGGGGGGAAGCATTACCGATGAACATTGCGGCATTGGCATAATTAACAACGCTTCACAGTGCGATTCCATTATTTATCTATTTCTTGATCGCTTATTTTTCTTTCCGCCTTTTAGAATTAAGCCCTCTGCCATGCGGGATGTCAAACATTAACAATGAGTGAACGGAATATGGCAAGCATCTTCGGATGGAGTACACAGACATCATATCTGGACAGAAAAACGATGCGATAATATTCCAAAAATTGATGTTTAGAAGAACTATATGAATGTCTGAAATTCACTGGTATTGGGAGAAGACGTTGTGAGGTTGGGCCTACAGGCCATGCAAAATGAGTGCCCGCGTCAGCTTGTCTGAGCAATTTCTGCCATGTTGTGGGCATGGAGTCGTTTTACTAGATTTCGCGTCACGCGTTCACGTTTGGGAGCCACAGAGAAGAATTTCGAAGCAACGCGTTGCAAATGCTAGGAGCGAAATTGCATGATAAGCATTTATATTATGTGTGACATGGGGCTCGATTATAATATGTATAAATATTAAAGTTCCTGTGTCCTAACGACAAAAAATTAATGCAAAGAAACAATCCTCCTCATGTGCGTAGCTGGGAAGCCCCGTTGCAAGCCCGATGGTCACTTCTATAGGCAGAGTGCAAATATCAACAAATGGTACCTTGCAGCACATATATAGTGACAAACAGCAACAATTTTGAGCGTCTTACACAGGATATATGCAGGGACCAACTCGCAATTAGTGTACTCAGAGCTCACTTGGCTCGCGCGCAATCAATTTCACAACCATTACATTTCGCTTGCATTACAATCCCTCTGAATTGATCCCTCGACGCCCATCCGCCTTGAAGTCCATTATTTTGGGGTCCCCACCTAATATGCAAGGGCTGCCACAGTCCTTCAAGAACTGTTCGCTTCGGTGCCGACACCTGGACGCTCCCATCAGGGGCCGCTCCTTAAATGCCAACTTTAATGTGATCACCAAAATGTGATTCCCGACATTTAAACGCGCCATGTCTCATTAATCTGCTCCTTCTGTATATCTGGAAGCGCTTGCAAGAATGATAATATACAAATTGTTGAGCAACAAGTGGCTCACTGAAGTGGGACGCGCATTTTCAGAACTCGTGATTGGATAGTGCAATGTGGTTAAGCAGCTGTCCTTAAAGATCAGTGTGACAGGTCCTCAGTAATGAGGAGTAGAATTTGCAACAGGTGCAAAACGCCCACACACATATTGCCGCTGTAGGGATGAGTAGTGTACAACATAATATTGCGAATCTGCACAATATGCACTACAAAACACGCATGTGTTGAAGTCTGGTATGTAAGTTAAAGTGAATGCATAGCCATTTAAACACACTCTGGATGCAACAAAAGCTCTCATGATATGTATTTTTTTACGCAGGGCAACTCCACAGCGAATCTTGAGCTCTCCGAATTTGTGAACAACACTGCCAACATTGGAGGAGCTACCACCATTTTCGTACGTCCATAATTGAGGAAGATAAAATATTTTCAAATACACGTGGAAAAGAGGCTTTCAAATATCCTAGTAATGCTTGCCCAGAATTTTGTGCACGTCCTGTCCACAGCTTGGCACAGCGAGAGAATATGCAATAGTACAACAACCCATAACGCAAGGAAGTGCTATGCAAAATTTGCATTGCTAAACTTCCGTTTAGAAAGAGATATGACAAGAGAAGTGTTTCATCTAGATCAAGGCTCAAAATTTTATCATTCTGATGGAAGCATATGAAAACCTTCCTACATGTCATTCAGAAATTGTGTAGAACATACATAAACTTTCACATGCTGTGCCTGAACACATTTCTTCGTCACAACTCCACTCGGATTGGTACACGCCAACTGCTGGTAACGAATGGGATGTAAACGTCGTGTTGCTTTTGGTTGCATTTAGAGCACATCTGCAAAAACGTTGTTGTAGTCACACTGAAGAAAATTGAACTTCAC
Source organism: Ostreobium quekettii (assembly GCA_905146915.1). Taxonomy (NCBI): domain Eukaryota; kingdom Viridiplantae; phylum Chlorophyta; class Ulvophyceae; order Bryopsidales; family Ostreobiaceae; genus Ostreobium; species Ostreobium quekettii. The sequence goes on along the minus strand of CAJHUC010001343.1, from coordinate 16,588 downwards.
GTACTTTCGATTGATTTTGTGGTCTATTTGTAGGTGAAATTCGTTCTCTGTTCCGTGTAAATTGGAACAACGTTTTGACACACCTGCGCCGACATTTCGCGCTTCCGTGCAAAATTTTAAATGTAATTTGACTCACTGCGTTGTCATATTACAGCTATTAAAAAGAAATCTGCTATTTATACGGACAAACATCGATATTTATTGATTTCTTTAGGACTTTTGTGCGACAAATTCATCGATTTCATGACCTATTGCTTATCGGTACATTTTCAACAGGTGTTTGAGCAAATTTTGGGGCCAGCTGTCTACCAACTGTGATGCGTGTGTTGAGAAGCACTTTTCCAGAATTCTTAAAAGCTTTCAGTTGTGCAGGAAGGACCGAATGCACTGTTGAGGCAGTGCTCATTCACCCAAAACATTGCAACTTTGGCGGGAGCCATCTCTGCAATGGTAAGGAAATAATATATTCCGAGCTAAGGCAGTTTTCCACCCATATAATATTGTTGTTTTTACAGTTATTTGTGTAGCGTTTGAGCACTTGTCCTTATTATTACTTTTTTTTGAAGCCTTTGCAGATGATGGAACGTTGCAAAAACAGGCATCCGTGCACTATACTATTATAATATGCGGAACATTCTGCAGTACAATAAAGTTATCAAGACGGAAATTTTCCTGTCCTGATGCAGTGCTATGAAAACCTTTATTTAGCCCTGGTCAGTGCAATGCCCGTGCATGGGCACACTTTGAATGAACTGATTGAATATTCTGCCGTGATTGGTGGTCATCGACACTGGCTGGAGATATTTTATGCTGCATAATGCTGCACGCAAATGTCAGGCGCCCACCGGTATAGCATCGATATATAATGCGGCATTTTTTGCCTTTGCATTGTGCTCCTAAGAACTCTAAAACAAAACCATGAAAACCCATTACACATCAAGTTCCAAAATTGCTTTAATATTGGAGGCTGTCATATACGCCTCTCCGTATTTGAAGGCATCGCAAATCCAAGCACAGTGCATTGGAAAACGTTTCCAGATAATAATGTATTTCAAATTGCGGTTCACGACAGTGCTGTATCATACAGGCTGAAGAATCCGCCCTGGATAGTCTGGGTACATGCATCTGATCTTGCTCAATGTGTCCTGGCCTGTAACTCCATACAGAGATCGGTATCAACAGTGGCATTGTTGTCATGTATGTGGCAAAGTGTACTTTACAATATCGTTATCACATTTCAATGATTTCATGTGTTATTCAGTGGAGAATTTGTTTTGGTATATGCAGCGCTGACAGTAATTTGCGCATTGGAATTACTTAGTGTGTGCATTTATGTCAGAGAGCGGCAACGGCGGTGAAAATCGAGCGATGCACATTTTCGAGCAACACCGCCATCGATTTTGGAGGCGCCGTACTCTCGTTTGTGAGCACACTGGAATCGTATGTTCTCGCTATTTTGCGTTTATGCTGAGGCTGACCAAAGAATGTGCAGACTATTTCTATTCCTATCACATGTCATATCTTTTTTTGTTGCATCTGTAATATCGGATGCTACATATAAATTCTATGCGTTCTGAATGAAATGACCATCACCTCTTCGTCAATTTCATTTTGAAACTGATCGATATCAATGCATGATGTCCACAACCAATCTTCACGATTTAAATCTTTGTGTAGCACGATCATGTAATTTTGAAGGCATCAGAATTTGCGGTTGTTTTGCGAATGATGTATTCGTTGATCCAAAGACATGTGAGGGCTGGAGAATCTACCTTTGCTGTTGTAAAAATGGTAAGTACATTTTTGAATGCTTCATGTGTATGCTCGATGCATGGCGTGTGGTGAGAGAAGTGGCAGCAATCACGGCTCTTTGAAGTGTGCAAAATGTACACTTCAGCTATCGGTATGTGGAAATTGCCTTCTGCCTGTAAAGTGCGTATGTTGGATGCATTCGCTCGGTGGCATTTGAGCTTTCCTTTCTGGAGGGAGATAATATGGGATTTCGTGTTGGCAAGCAATGTGCTACAAATTAGCGACGAACTTGTAATAAAACCCTGAAATATTTTTACGATGTACAGTCAGTGACTTTCATTGCACTTTCGACAAAGGAAATCAAACGCTTCCAGTGAGCACAGTACTGACCATACCCAAGCAAATGAAATTACATTTCATATTTCAGGGAAACGGAACGGTGGATGAGTGCAACTGCATTAACAATAATTCTCAGTTTGCTGGTGGAGCAATCGCTGCCTTGGTAAGTTGTATTTGATGTCCCAAATGTATGTTCGTGAATTCAGGAAATGTTGTAAAGCACTCACAATGCGCGCTCGGTCAGCCGAAATGTCCAAAAACCTTCATTTTTGCCTTGAAATTCATTGTCAGGTTCATGTTTTGCAAGTTGCTGATTTTAGGTTCCTTGTACATTTCATTACCTCTATGACCCATTCACGACCTGCGTATATGCAAGTAATTTGCATCAGACGAACAATCTGTCGGCGCACAAGCACATCAATTACCGCAGTACCAAACATGCGCGCAATGGCGCTAACGAATACAACACTAGCTAAGACACGTATGCAGTTCATCTGCGCATTTTGGGCTCTGTAGATGCTCTTGCAAGGCGATACATGGAGTTGCCATGTCGAATATTTACTCTGCGACAAGTAATTACAATTAAGGAACCCGCCGCTGCTACCGCGGCCGTGTGCCTTTGGGGGTAACCCGACCTTTTGCAGAGTCGGGCGTGGGCCTTCGGGCCCTGACGATTGTTTACTCTGCGACAAGTAATTACACATGGTGGGTACCCGGGTTCGAGAATGGTAAATAGGGACCGACACAATGAGGCACGAATAAGACAGAACTTTTCCACAGTATTTTTTGTTTTGGTGGCGTGGTTGGGGTGGGGCCCTTTTGATGCCATCCTCCGTTCCTTCTCATGTATGATAAATTGCTTAATCCTACTAGAGCACCTGGATGTTTCTCTCACATCGTCCCTTGGTCCCTTCGCATGCAAGGCAGCTCCTCAAGAGCTACCATCACACGTCAATGTACCTTCGGAATTCGGAACAATAGGCATGTGCCCACCTCCGTGTGGTCGTGCTCTGAAATACAAGCACCATCTCGGAATCATGAAGTACTGTCACTTCACGTGTCCATAACTTATCAACTGATCAGCCGAATGGAGCATTTCAAAATACAATCCACATCTACTTTGCAATAACCAGCCAACTAAGACGACTTACGATTCGATCTGCAGGGGGTATTCTGCCACCAAATTGTCCCTAGTATTACAACCAAATGGTGCAAACTATTTGCTAAAAGATCGCTAGCTCTTTAATACCCAGCAAGGAACAAGCAATGCAACACTAGCCTACTAAGCGGCTTACAATTATAATTACAATTACAGTCTGTTTTCATTTCTTGGACATTTAAGCTCTTTGATGAACTGTCTGAAGGCTCAAACAGCCGCTAGTACTGAGAAATGCTACAGCCGAAGCAGTCCAATAATGAATTTTGATGTCACAAAATATATTATTACTTTGATGTAAATTATCACGCCCGCATTATCTTACTTTCAATTGTTTCTGAACAAAATGCCTCTGCTCCAAACATTTGTACCATTCCTTTCTCATTTCTTCCGTTCGTTTTGAATTCTCAGAATTTTCAGTTTCCCCACCCACACATTTGCTTCTCAAGAATGAGACCACCTGCACAATAATTGCATCTCTTTAATTAATGCGAGTTTCCTCCACATTTGCTCAGGCTCTGCAGGCTTGTTATTTACACTGTAAAAACAGGTCATATTTACGTTCTGTGCGTAAAAAGAAGTAAAATTAGGTAAATGCAACTCCTTATACATAAGACAGTACATAGCGACTTAGGAAGTCGGGCGAGTGGCAACCAGGCATGCTGGAGTGCGCAGAAAAATTAATTTTGTTTGAAGACGTCGTTGCCCTTGACGAGCGCGAGGTGGAAGCCATGTTGCGTATGCCTGAAGGGGTGAAGGACTGGACACTCTCCGCGACTTCCATTGTGTAACCTAGGTGGCCCAACGAGCCGCAGAAACATAAATATAGCTGCAAGCATAGCATCCGTTGTAAAGCTGCGTTTTTGCAGAAAAACGTAAAAATGTTAACTTGAACGACAACAAGCCTGAAGTTCTGAGTGCCAACAACACCCAGGATCAGGATTTTTGCCGTGTATATCTAGGTACATGAAGCACTATTTTCCAATTTAATGTGTGCCTAATAATGCAAGTAATGCCTTCTAATGCAATTTCGCAACATTGTATAGGCGAATTCGACCATGAAGATGACCAGATGCATACTGCAAGGAAACACAGCGAACGGTGGAGGAGCAATGGCGGTGGTTTTACGTCCTACTATGCTGAATCACTGAGCATATGAATTTGGCATATCTAATAAACACAACCAAAAAAAATAATCTGGCCGCTCAGCGTGCTGCACCCGAATTACAGGTTGTAAGGAGAGTTCCGTCGAATATGGACTATTTCTGTCATGAATGGAGTAATTTATCTGCTGCTGCATGGAGCGGAGCACAATTTCCCCAACAGCAGCTCTTTGGTCGCAAGCATTCGTTGATGATATTTGTTCTTCTGGTTTGGAATTCGACAAACGCTTCTCTTTCAATCGTTCTAAATAATGGGCCATCAGGTGTAAAAAACGGGGCAAACACTTGATACGCCCTTAAAATGCTAATGGGTCAAATGCTGCACAACTGCGTACTTCAGAGCTTGGCTTTAATTGCCACCAAAAAAACAAATCCATTATTTAGCATTAAATAGGACTACTCAAATACCAAAATCTAGTGGAACCTCTCCTGTCTTAACACATATCATTTTGGCCAATGCAGCGAACGGGGAGGGCAGAAATAACTTTGCATTCAATATTTTTTTGGCTATATGGGAGGCCGCCGCCGCCACCCACAGCCACGAGTCATATCGGGCTTGCTCACCTCGCGGCAGCCCCGCTACCATCGCCCGCACCCACATATCGCACGTGCTTGGAGCGAATCGCCGTCGCCGCCGCCGCCGCTGCCACTGCCAATGCTGCGGTATCGCCGCTTTTCCACGCAGAGATCTTGCCTGGACGGGGGAGGGGCCGGCAGCAGCTGGTGGAGGAGCGGGGACCGGGTTCGAAAGTTTGAATGCCCGCAGGGAGGGGGGGGGGGCTTTCGGTTTCCGGCAGGCAGGGCCCTGATCCGTGCCTGGATCACTCGCAGGGGCGGTGTCCCGGCGAAATGCCACGTCACAGTGCCAATTTGATGGGCGGCCCCCCTACCTGCGGACTGTATATAGAACTACCCATGCAATGAGGTCTTAAAATCTCATTTGTTTTTGCTGTTGTTGGTCTTTGATACGTATTGTACGAGAATTTCTTGGAAAGGCTCATGATTCATGCACAGAAACTCGTCACGGAGATATGGTAAATGAACAAGGGATCCAAATGCGCACTCAGTATTCCTTGTAACAACTTGGTAACGTGCGCTTTCGAGATCTGAAATTTTGTATTATTAGAAATCACTATCGTGTTTCAATTCTTTCAACGAACTTTGTGCGATACAGCAAAACATCGGCCTCGGATTTTCATGATGGAGTCTCCATTGTTGGTTGGCAGTACACACATTGTATAAACATGTTGTCTATGTTACTCCCTTCCTGTCATACTTTCAAGAACATAGATTGGAACTTGATATTCCTAGGGAAGCTCTCCATTTTCCAATTTTATGATTCGATTGTAATACCCATTCAATGGAGTTATTCTATGGAATATTGCCCCATCACGTAACAGAATATTATTCAGGCAATGAATTTTTCGTGCTCATGATTTCTGAAAGAAAAGGAACAAAATAGGTACTCAACTTGTTTAATGACTTTCCCAATGGTCATACGAAATTCTGGTACCACATTTTCTTTCCGAGGTACCAGAACTGCTCAATTATCAGGTGTTCAAAAGCAAAATTTTGCATGTGCGGAAATGATATGAGCTTGGAAATGCACTTTTACATGTTTCTCAGTATTTCCTTAAAGCCCTTGCGCAGTTGCTTTTGCCAATGTAGCACGTTGATCGATTTGTTGCTCTTGTTGTATTTTTATCTGCCTCTATACATCTTTCTGAATACATGACTTGTGCGTTTTACAGGGTGGATCAAGTATGAATATGCGTGAATGTGTTTTCGTGCACAACCGCGCTAATTTCGGCGGAGTGCTTACGTCGCAGGTGAGAAAACTTTTGCCGATAGAGTCAACAAAGTTGATATTGCACTGGTTGGAACTGATCTTGCAGTAATATTTATTACTTTTGGAATTATTCCAATATATTTTACATCAGCCGTTCTATTTTAAGATGATGAGGTGGTCATTGTACACCATTAGGACCTACAATTGTCTACATCTGAAGCATGCGCCGATGCACTTCACTATTGGGAGCCCGCCTACGGGAAATTTTCCCCTTGTTTTCTCAACCCAAAATTGTACTATTGATTGTGGTGTCAAATAAGTAGACTACAGGTATTTAAAAAGCATTTTGGAATGCATCAGCAGGCAGGTAAAATATTCCGAATCGGTGGATGCTTACTTCTATAATGGTATAGAGTACTAAGGAGTCCGAAGATCTGAATGGCTTTTTTTCTGGATTCTCTATCTGATGTACACTCACGTGGGAAAACTTGTGGTGTATATAACGAGTCTTCTTTGGGCTCGAGCAAATACTTTTCTTGAATATTTCTCTATCATCTATCACCTGAAAGGTGAACGGGACGTGCTTATCATTTTCCTGACGATTGGCGTTTAGGATTTCCTCCAAAGGACATCCTCTACAATGCCTCTTTTTTTTAGCTATGTAGAAGCCCGCAATTGTGTGGTGCGATAGGAAATGGTGGACATCACTGCAGCAAGATGCACATTCTCCAACAACACTGCTGCGCAAAGTGGAGGTGTCGCCAATATGTTGGTGAGTTGTTGGGTACTAGCATGGACTCCAGAGAGTCTAAAAGGGGACGATTTTAGCGGTGAAGAAATTCCGTACGCGGAATGTTTTCCTTACCTAAGTGCAAAACTGAAATCTTACTGAATACCATGACAAGTGCGAAGCGCTGCCACTCCATGCCACGTCACTATAAATACATGTGGCGGCCACCATATGATGTGATGGTGATAGTAGAACTCAAGGTGTGTACTGCAAATTCATCCGGATGTGAACTCCACTTAGAATATGAACTGGAAACTTCCAACTGCATTGAGCTACCCCCTTTATTTTCACTTAAAACGCCGTTCTTCGAGACATGTGGCATCATGGACATCGCCTTCGGCATCTGGATATGGTCCGCTAGTAGAAAACGGCATGTTTGCGATGCCAACTGCGATGCCATTTGGACGCAAAGTTGTGCCGTCTTAGTGCTTGCGATGGCATAAAAGCGGGTGTGATGGTATCAATTTGTGTCAAATGGCATCGCAATTCGCATCGCAAACATGCCGTTTTCCGCTGGTGGTCAGGATGCTGCGCTATTGTTAATGTATCCGTTTCTGCGTGGCGAGACAGAGCATCGCGACACAGGTAGGACAACGCGTAGAATTGCGTCGAATCACCGGTTGGCAATATTGGGGAGAGTATACTTGAACACACATATGCATCAGAGATTTCCGCTGGCTTGAATCGCCCCCGCTTGCCGTTGACTACCATAACTGAGAATCACAAAACATCGCCACGGTACTCTATTTCAAATCCCCAAAGGAACAAAATTTCTGGTGTTTAGTACGCAGTGCAAACACTTCGCAAATAACTAGTATATGTATGTCAATTAACACTTGCTCCATTCAGAATTAAGCGAAGCATTTTGTTGGGACACCGCATTCTATCACGCCCTTGATAGTTTCCCTCGAAAATTTAACTTGAGTACTTGCTGTGTACTTAAGCAATTTTGGTAAGAGCGTTAGAAACAAGTGGCAAGGCTTTGCATGTGGGACTGCTTTGAAGTCGAGCAGCTCCAGTCCAGATTGTGAATGATCCCAACCTATCGCTGAACCCACCAAAAGGTGGTGCCCGAGATCCAGGAAGGACCCAATCACGCCTGATGATCTTTCGGCGAATTTCAAAGTACTGGAAGGGCAGTTTGCCTATGATCCTCGAGCCCTCGCCCCAAGGTCGACACTCTTCGCGTTGGATAACCGACAGAAATGTTGCCTTAGGCTGGTGCCAAGGCTAGGTATTCATCTCTCCATCTGTTATTGCTGGAAGACCCCACCATCATCCCGTGCGACATGCTGACATGTTTGGGATGCACCGTTGCCAATAAGTCACCCAGTCTCTTGAGGCCAGCTGTGAAATATCTGCCTGTGACGAAAGCTCTGTGATGATCTCTGTACAGATTGCCATTTAAAGTTCTTCTTAATTTAAGCAGTAGCTTCAATCAAATGGAAATCGACCTTGCCAGTCACGGCAGTTGGGGTGTGGCTGCTCTATCAGAGATCCCAAGTGCTCTTGGTTTCGCAATGCCACCGGCCAAAATCCGCCATGTCTGCGCCCTTCAAAGCGGCGTGAACGGTGCTCAAAGCGGTCCTCGTGGCATGTTCCTGCCGAGCACTGGCGCGCACAGCCCGCTTCAACGATCTTTGGCTGCTGCGAAGCGAGGTGACGATCAGGCTGCTCCAAAATTTTCATGGTGGTCTTAGAGCCCACATCCGCCTCTCCCATGGCAGCAATATTTTGTGAAGACGCCGCTGCAGGGATATTGGCTGAATTCCTGTCTTTCTTTTAAGCGGCTCTGAATGGTCAGCGGGGCGTTAAAAACATGGTCGCTATCGAGCAGCAACACACTCAGTTTTCCGGTCTCACAGCTCCAGAACCAGGGGTTTCAACCTACCGCCAACATACACAAATGGGAGCAATAGATATGCTCTCTGCGCAGCGCACTATCAGCCGTAAGGCGGCGGGGTCTGGTGCCCGTTTTGAGGCCTGTTCGGTAACACACTGAGAAATTTCTAATTTCTGGCCAGAGTTACAAAACTCAAAATATTCTCATGTGATACGTACCTTCCTTATAAGGCAGGAAATAACTATTTCCACTGAAGTATGAAAACATTTAGCAAACTTGCCTCCCGACTGTGGTTGTATTTGGACAGGTGCTCAAAATGGACCATATCAGAAGGATCGTCTCATTCAATTCCAGGCTGAGGAAGTTTTTCGTATATTCGTTGTGCGTTTGCGTAGATTTTCAGTTGCAGTAGACCTTTTCTGCGTTTTATTGTGTTGAACTTGCCTCATTTTATTCATCCGGAAATTTGCTAGGCGTTGATGCAACATTGATGGGCACTTCCATCAACGCAGGTCTTAAGAGCTGGTGTGTGTAGAGCGGTCTTGATGCAATGTTGCATCAAGAGCAATATGGCAACGTTGCATCAATGTCTGAATTGATGGAATGTTGCTATCAAGGGCTGCTGCTGGGGCGTTGATGCAACATTGCAGCAATACGTCTTGATGGTGCTGTTGCTGCAAGACACGCTGTTGTAATGTTGCATCAACGACTGCACACATCAACGTTGATGCTGAGTTGCATTGCGGAAAGGGCAGATAATGTTACAGCAATCCAGGCGTCCAGCAACAGGCTATCAATTGGGTCATTCTTTGACATGGAGATCGTTGATGCAAGGTCCATTGATGGCAACGTTGTTGGACGGTTCTCTTGTTGCTGTGTTGCATTGAGATGTATTTGCTGCGCTTTGAATCAACACTTGATGATACGACGTCGGCCTGGCCTTGCTTGGCCAGCAATCAGCAATTGTGGGCAATTCGCTGATGGTACCGTCCAACCGCTGCTGCTCTTGGGGTGGCTCTGTGTTCTTTCTGCTTGCAGTGCCCTTGTGTTTCCATATGCGCGCAGCTATTGGCTCGTTGTTGGCACGCTGTCTCCCTGGACAGCCCCACCCAGGCATCCAACTAGGTCTGGTGGGGGACAATCTCTTCACCGGCTGCAGCTGCTGCCCCCCCAAATCTGACATGCACTCTGATATGCTACGCAGGCGCCACACACAGCCAGGGCACGCTGATCACAGCTCTCACCGGCCAGGGCACAAATACGTAACACAACAACATCAAATACAATTTGTTAAAAACTGTTTGTTTACAAAGATCATGCCTCCGATTTCTAGTCGACACTGTTTATGCCAAACCTTGATGACACCCCTTGGAGAAGATCAACACCAATCTCAACACCACGCTCGTCTTTGCCTTCTTTGATCCTCTACGTCTTGGTTGCTGTTCAAGAACAGCGGCAGGTAAGTGGCTCTTGGAACTTCAAAAACCTGAGCAAGGCGCAACACACAAGAGGCCAATCAGTATACCACGCCAACCACGCTCAGCACAACTGCCTTTACTCGTGGCGTTCGCTTTTGCTGCGGAGGCCGTTCACACTGGCGCCGCCAACGCTGATGGGCCACACAAATGCCTATAGATCAGGTCGATGGGGTCAGGTCAGGTGAGGTCGTGATCTCACCTGATCGCTTGTCGCATCACTTTGCCGCTACAGCGCCCTCAACGTCGCGCCACACACGGGAGCCCTCTACCACACTGCGGTCAGCACACCCGTTAGAGTTCTTGCCATTTCCTACTGCTGCGGAGGCTGCCACCGCCACAGCCGCCGCCGCCGCTCATGGGCACCACAACCCGCTGCCAAGGTCAAAATTCAGGTCAAGGGGCGCATCACCTGATCGTCGATCGCCGCCGGGTGGCCGCCGTCGTTCCTTGTTTGCTGGGTGGTGGTCAACGCCGCCGCTGGACCTACAAGAAAACACAAAACTCGTCACATCAAGTGATGGCCTGCACACCTGTGCGCTAAATCTCCACCACCAACACCGCTGCCATCCCCGCTGTGCACGTCCACACATCCACAACGCTGCAGCCGAGAGGCGACCGTCGTTCCACGCGCAACGGTTCGCTGGGTGGTTGGCGGCGGGTGGTCGGTGGGCTGATGCTCTTCTAATGGCGGCGCCTTGGGACTCCAAACAGCACGATGATTGGTTTTCTGGCACGCAGACGCATTTCAAACAGATGACATGTAACGAGCTGACTGATTGACTGATTCCCGTGGCCGCTCTTATCGTTTTTAGGGGGGAACGGCCGCCGCCGCCAACATCATATCCAAGTGGCTGCTTGTGTGACAAAACTGCAAAGGCTGGTGACAAGCACGTGGGGGATGGCAGCACCGAGTTCATGCGGAAGTTAAATGTAGTTCCTTTGTCATCAACAACAAGTGAACCCAATGGAGGGGCCCACTTGCCCAAACTGCCTACGGACGTTTATAGACTTTAGGCATCTTGGAAGGCATACAAGGGCAGGCTGCCACACACAGAGTAAGAAACGGCAACGTGACACAGCATTTGTCTCCAGTCCTCAGCAACATGAAGATGCAACACCTACAGGTGGGATCCAAAGGACACCCATGTTGATCCGCTTCTTCAATAAATCTCAATCAACACAGCCACCTTGAAGGCAACCCAATATCCAGTGGCACCAATTCCCCCCCAATCCACCATCCACAAACCTGCAATTCTGCTGCGCATTTCTGTTTATGCCATCTCCTGCACCCTTTGTCCTACCTCTGATTGCTCCTGTAGCTCCCAAAGAATATCACATATTGCCTTCATAGAAGGCAGCAAGACCTGGCAGGACATTGAAGTTTTCAGTCATGCCCACAATTGTCAAGGAAAGAGAGAATGTTATCTTTGCACCATACAGAGGAATGTTTCCAAATGTCTGTGAAACTAGATGATATTAACGCTGCCTGATTGGCGGAAACTTTGTTGCTCGCTGTAGAAGATGAGGCTGCTTGTCAAGTGCTGCCAGCCCCCAGGGACGACATTCTGAATGACAATCCAGGTGGGATCTGGAGGACAGCTGTGTGGTTGAGCTTCCTCATCAAATCTCATTCAAATTAGCCACCTTGAAGGCAACCCAATATCCAGTTGCACCAATTCCCCCCCAATCCACCATCCACAAACCTGCAATTCTGCTGCGCATTTCTGTTTATGCCATCTCCTGCATCCTGTGTCCTACCTCTGATTGCGCCTGTAGCTCCCAAAGAATATCACATATTGCCTTCATAGAAGGCAGCAAGACCTGGCAGGACATTGAAGTTTTCAGTCATGCCCACAATTGTCAAGGAAAGAGAGAATGTTATCTTTGCACCATACAGAGGAATGTTTCCAAATGTCTGTGAAACTAGATGATATTAACGCTGCCTGATTGGCGGAAACTTTGTTGCTCGCTGTAGAAGATGAGGCTGCTTGTCAACTGCTGCTAGCACCCAGGGAAGACATTCTGAACGACAATCCAGGTGGGATCTGGAGGACAGCTGTGTGGTTCAGCTTCCTCATCAAATCTCATTCAAATTAGCCACATTGAACCCAGCCTACTTTGCATTGGCACCAGTCCCCCCACCCCCACTACTCACACACCTGCAATGCTGCTGCCCAATTCTGTGTATGGCAGCGCTTGCCCCCTTTCTCCTATCTCTGACTGCTCCTGTAGCTCCAAAAAAACATCACATGATGCCTTGGTAAAATGCAGCAAGATCTGTCAAGACATTGAAGTTGTCAGTTCTGCCCACAATTGTCAAGGCAAGAGAAAATGTGATCTTTGCACCATACAGAGGAATGTTTCCAAATGTCTGTGAAACTAGATGATGATAACGATGCCTGATTGGCGGAACTTTGTTGCTCGCTGTAGAAGATGAGGCTGCTTGTCAACTGCTGCTAGCACCCAGGGAAGACATTCTGAACGACAATCCAGGTGGGATCTGGAGGACAGCTGTGTGGTTGAGCTTCCTCATCAAATCTCATTCAAATTAGCCACATTGAACCCAGCCTACTTTGCATTGGCACCAGTCCCCCCACCCCCACTACTCACACACCTGCAATGCTGCTGCCCAATTCTGTGTATGGCAGCGCTTGCCCCCTTTCTCCTATCTCTGACTGCTCCTGTAGCTCCAAAAAAACATCACATGATGCCTTGGTAAAATGCAGCAAGATCTGTCAAGACATTGAAGTTGTCAGTTCTGCCCACAATTGTCAAGGCAAGAGAAAATGTGATCTTTGCACCATACAGAGGAATGTTTCCAAATGTCTGTGAAACTAGATGATGATAACGATGCCTGATTGGCGGAACTTTGTTGCCCGGTGTAGAAGATGATCTTGCTTGTCAACTGCTGTCAGCACCCGGGGAAGACAGTGCACCCGGACAATGCCACCCCTCCAAGGCTCCTTGTCAAGTGCTACAAGTACCTAGGGAGGACTTTGCAAACCGCCACGACCATCACAACAGAGGACAAAAGCCATTCGATTCACTACAGGAGATTGTGGCCTTCGGGCTGCAAGAGCTTTCAGAACAAGGAGTTGATAGATTGTTGAAAATACTGTCACACCCCCAGTTTCAGCTGTCAGAGGTGGTGGATGTTGTTAGGAACAAGGCCACATTCTTTGACTATGTAGCACAACAACCACACTTGGTGAGTCCGTGGCAGCCGTGGTAAGGACTGGCCTGCCTACCAGCTGCATGCCACACATCAAGTTCACATGTTCTGGGTTGCTGCATTCACAGTGACATCAACAAATAATGGAAATTGGTAGGCCTGCACACACGCACTTGTGCATTAGTTTGTGCTCTTGACACTAATGTTGCAAAGTCCACTTGCGTTCATGCAAACTGGCTACAACAATGTGAGTTTATCTTCATAACAGTGAATATTGCACATTGCACAGTGTCACAATTCCTGTTTGTATTTAAGCTTGAAAAAGTGCATGCTGCAGAAATTCGAAGAGAGAATTCTGACGCAACCAGAAGACGGGCAAGGCATAAAATTCTTGTTCCAGCCTTGCATTCCAGCCCTACAGGAGCTGTTTGCAAACATGGCACCAGGGTACCGGCTTCACCCTGAGAAGCAATACAATAGTGAAGGACAGAGGTTGTATGCTGGCCTTGAAACAGGGGATTGGTGGCAACGAGCACAGGTGGGTTGTTTTGCATTTTCAGGACCGAGTTGTTCACACACAATCACCCCTCAGCAATACATGCACATCATGCTGACGTTGGCCTTCGATTTCTCATGTTCATGTTGTGCATGCCTACAGATTTCTGTGCCTCAAACCAGCGTCATAGTGCCAATAATACTCTACAGCGACAGTACTGACTTGGATGACGCCCATGTCACCAAGGGCCATCCGTTGATAATGACTATTGGAAACTTAAGCCCAGAGGCCCAACATCAACAAGAAGGCCACGTGCTGCTGGGCTATTTCCCCATTGTGAAAGAAAACAGCACCTTGTCAGGCCCAGCCTTCCGGCGGAGGAAAAGACAAGTGATGCAAGAATGCCTACAATTGGCTCTGGGTGATTTAAGAGCAGCAGGGCAAAGGTGCGGATGGTTGGACAACCCATATTGTTTAGTACATTTCTATATGGGAAGATACTATTTTGATTTTGCTATGCATGATGTCCAATCGACGTTAAGTTTAGGCCCCCGACTTCTTAGTGTCAATCCTTAATTTGTTCCCTTCTGCACTACTCAACGACTGTGTATTGCAACATACCAAACATACGCACCATCACTAGCACCACACAACATTCCCACAGCGCCATAAAGGTTGGCGCAATGTAGCAATTGTTTAGGTACATGCCCTTGTACATTAAACGAGTGCCCATTGAAGATCAGGCTCCAACGTAATCTGTGCTTTTCAGTCGTATGGGGAACAAGGGGAGACGAGTCGCTCACTGAGCATACCCAACCACTGCAACAATTGCCACCGCCCTTGATGGCGTAAAGAGCACAAGGGGGGGGGACAGGATACGGGGAAGCAGAGATGCGAGTTGCTTCACATGAGTGACAGTTGTCTGTACTATTAGTTACTATTAATAGTTCACTCAATTTTGTACAAGCTTGTGTTGCACAGTAAGGGGTACAATACATAAGTGTATCTTTGTTGTCCAGTGCACACAAAGATGGGATTGCTTTTTTCTGCCATTGTGTTCATCATATCTACATCAAAAACAACATACTAGTGTTATTTGTTTTATTGCCCACAGTTTCCCCTGTGTTGCCCATCGTTTTAGAAAACGATCATCATCTGCTGCAAGCGCTTCTCGGCCACCTGCGCACACCCCAATTTGCCACCATGGACAGAACCCACACACCCACCTATGGATGCCCTTTGCGCGGTCTACCACCAATGGATACCTAACACCCATCGACCCCACCCATCACTGGCTGGCATAGCCACTCCGTTAACAGGTCATGCTGGTTGTGCTCCATGCGATCCGTGCAGCATTTTGTGGCAGATGCGAAAGTTCAGCACATGACTTGATCGCTGCCACTGTGGGTGCTGTGGTTGCCCCCAAGCCCCTTGCACATCCTTTGGTATGTGTTTTCTGATGACTTGGAGGCGTTTTGGACATCTTGTTGCCATATTTTGATTTCAGTATGATAATGTAACCTCTTAGCATCATGCCCCCAACCCACCCCCAACCCACCCCCACCCCCGTCAGTTTGACAATAAGCATACAGAACTCAGAGATTTCTGTCTTCCCTCAGCTCTGTACCTGTCAACCCTTGAGTACCACTGTGCATCAGTTTGCACTTGCACTTGCAATCCGTTGCTTGCTTCATCTGAGAACAAGACAAACAATTGTCACCACGATCTCCACGAATCTGTAGGCACCTGAAAGAACTTCTGTTGAGGCTTGTAAACATGCTGATGTGTAACCAAGGCAAACCTTCCATTGTCTGAAGCATGGAGAAGCAGCACAACAGAGTATGTTTGCATTGACCTGTGTGGCTGTCCAGAAGCAGCTGATGCCTTCTTCTGTCTCCACTAGGGGGATACTTTTGCAGGATCCCACAGGCCAGGCACAATTGTGCTACCCGACACTATGCCTCTTTATTGCAGATCTTCTTGAAGCAGCGGATATCTGTTGTGTACGAAATAGTGCACAAAGTGCACACCCATGCATCTCATGTATGGTCCCAAAAGACAAACAGCAAGATGTTGGGATGGTGTACCCACTTCGCAGAGAGAAGGATATGGTTGCTGTTGTGAAAGCAGCGGAAGATTCTGCAAATGAGGCAGTTGCAGAAAGCATTTGCAAGGAGCAATCAATCCATTTTCAAAAGGTGAGACCCCAGCAAAACAAACAAGCGAACTAGTTAACACATCCAAGCAAGGCCATTTTCTTCCTTGCTGAGTTGTTGTCTACCTATTTGGTACACAGACAATTGTTTGCTATATGTGTTGTGCTCCCTTTCGTGCCTTATCTCCTATATGTGTTCAGTTCTTGAGTCAAGAAATCTGGGCGGAGCACCCACTGCTGGTGGCATATTTGCAAATCATACATTCATTTAGTTGTCCATGCATTGCACAAGTTACCTGACATTCTAGTATGGTTACAATTCAAGTGCATTGTTCTGAGCACTTCATTCTCCACTTTGACCCCTGCATATCTGCAATCTTTCTGGCACTTGATGAAGTATGGTGATTTATGCAATACTGTAACTCCTTAGCATTATGCCCAAGCCCCCCCCCCCC
>CAJHUC010001342.1:0-36467 GCA_905146915.1 Ostreobium quekettii | reverse complement strand
GTCCTCTCAAGCCGCAAAGAATACTTTAATCGCCCAGTACTTCTGCCGAACATTCAAACCCCTTCTGCCATCAGGGTCGAAGTGTATCATTGGTGCTTGGTCCCAGTCCTGGTATCCAACAATTGGGACACCCTTCACTGCACCAAGTTTAATGGCTGAGCATTCGCCCAGATGTTCGTTCGAATGCAATGCCACAAAGCTGTTATGACTGGGCCGGACGTGCTCTCAGGCTCCACCGGGCTTCCTGGCGGAGAACATTATAAACCTGTTGCTCCTGTTGCATTTGAAATCCATAAGGCCCACTGATGCGGTCAGGTCCCGCAGCTCCTGCTCCTCCCAGGCGCGGTACAGGTTGTTGGTCCGCCTGGCGAGGCGCTTCAGTGGGCGCACGTTCTCGTCGCCGAAGATCTGGCCTAGCGGGGAGAAGGTGTCAAGGAAGGTGGAGGCAACGAAGATGCCACCGGGGGCCAGGGCGCGGCTGATCTCGGCGAAGGCGTTGGGAGGGTCAGGCCAGCAGTGGATGGCCGCAGCTGCAGGGCAACAGTCTGTTCGTTAGGAATGTAATCGTGGTTAACACATAGCCATATTAGGAATGCGCAAACGTTTCAATAACAGAATCGGTGAAATCTTCACGTGCAAAAAAAATGGTTCCACTCCCCAATTAATGCTCTGGCACATTGTCACAAAGATGTGAGCGAGAGCCCTAATTTGGATAAGTGCTAATGTGGGTCACAAATGGCTGCAAATTCCCAGATTCATTAAAACATCCCTGCAGGGATGAATGGGCTTTCTAACACATCACATTCAGGTTAAATACAATGCAGGGACGTTGTTCAATGCACACTTACAACCATGTGGTGGCTGTCAATGGCTTGAAGACAGCTTAGATACACGCGTATCTGTCTGCAGATCTCCAAAGAGCATTTCTGTTCACTGCAGCAGAAACAGCCAGCAGCAACTTCCAGGCACACGCGGCAGCCCTTCAACTTGACCCCCCCACCCCCCAACCCCCACCCACCCCTTCTTCCCCCTTCCCCCAAACCTCTCTTGGATATTTGTGCCACCCTGCGTTATGAACACTCTTTGGGACAATGTGGTACATTGCTTAGTGCATAATCGTCCAACAATACTGAACTACAGGAGCTCAATATAGCAACTATGTTACCAAAAAAACTGCTTAAACAACAGTGCCCTGTGTCTGCTTCCCCAGAAACATTTCAGTTTCTCTGCGCTGGAAAATGCACCTGCGTGGATGGCGTCCAGGGACCCAGTTGCCACAGGCAGCCTGCCGACATCCGCCCGCACCAGCAGCACTGGCGCCCCGCGCTCCCCCGCCTCCCTCCTTAAGTACTGTCGTGCCTGCCGCAGCATCGATTCTGAAAAATCGACTGCCATAACACCAGCAAAGGCACCCTCATTCGCAAAGCGCCGTGTGAACAGGCCTGACCCACAGCTGAGGTCCATCACAATGCCTCCCACCACCGGTGCCAGAAACTCCATCGCCATCTCAAACTCGCGGTCTGGGCCCGGGAAACCTGCTGATGAGAAGCTCTGGCGCCAGCCACGCTCGTACGCTAGGCTCACCTGCAGAGACAGTTCTTTGGTGCGTAATCCAATAAATTGATATAACAAGTAAACATCAAATTGTGGCAAACACTTGCTGCACCTGCACCTGAGCCACTTGTCCCAGAATCCAGCCAAAAAGCAATGCCATTGCACTTCAAACCTCCGAGGTAGGGATGGGCATAGGGTTGATCCAGAGGGGCAAGACGGTCCGTATAAACTGAATGTGACGAAGCACCAGTAACGACAGTCTATTGTTGAGCAAACATTTGCTGCTGTGAGGGGTGCCTGAACCTGCTTGGTTGGCGCTTTTCAAGCAACCTAAACAATACAGCAGTTAATCAATCGAAAACAGCAAATGGCCCACATAGCCTTGTGGTTTCTCAGCTGTGCATAGTAGCAAATGCAACTGTCTGGAAGCAAGGCCATGCCAAAATTGCGATGGTGCCAGATTGTCTTCCTTACGGTGGAGGGGCGCTTCAACCCACTGGTGTCTGCCAAAAGGCAACGACTGGGATATTCTCAACCATGGTAGTTGCCGCAGAATATCTTGCACATTTCAGAACTGTGGGGGCATGGCATGGCTTGCGGGTGCAGGGTATGCTATTTTCCCAGATTGAGATAAGATGCTGACCAAAGCAAAGCACAACTCTGAGATTTGACATCAACTTTCCAGCGGCTGCCAGAACTTCGATCCATTTGCTGACAACGCATTGGATGGGTTTTGGTAGATCGTGTGGCTACTTGTGTCGTCCAGGTACCTGACCAGCAGCCCAGTCACCCACAGCTGACTGCAAAGCCTGTGGCAAATTCATGAGGGCAGGGCTTCCCATCACACAACCACGGCCTTTCTCCACGACAAACAGACACGCCATTCCACAACCACTCAACAGCTATGCAACGTTTGGACCAAACCACACACGAAGCGACAAATAGAGATTAACTGGCAGAAGCTAAAAACACCAAATACAGAAGACAAAAGATATAAGCGATTCGGACCCCGCACCAGTGGGCTCCTGAATGTCCGCGTGCCCGCCCACTGTGGCGCCTGGTACACCATCCTCCCCGCGCCCGACGTCAGCGTCAAATCCACAAAGTCTCCCGCAACATCAAACTCCCTCCCGCACCGCCCACAGGCCGGCCGCTCCCTGCTCCCGGGCACCAACTCGAATTCCGTGTCGGTACAAATGGGGCATGCCAGCCTGAATGCCTCCACGGGGATCGGCTCCGGGCGCCCCGAGGGCGCGACCTCTTCCACGGCCGCTGCGCCCGCCCGGAGCGATCGGCGATCGGCGTCGCTAGCCGGCGGCCACGTGCGGATCCCCGGCGTTCGCAGATTGGGATTGCATGCCGGGCGGGGTGGGAGCCGAGGCGCGAGGCGGACCACGGCCGGCGATCCGCGCGCCAGAGACATCGCGTGCATCGAATTCGGCGGGGTGGAACTGATTTGGCTGCGGGTTTGTGGGATGTTCTGTGTGTGGTGGGCGGGTGGGCGGGTGAAGGGGTGGGGTTATGGGGGTTTGGGGCTGGGGGTTGGGGGGGGGGAGGGGTGAACTGGCCCGCAGGCCGCGCCTCTGGGAGTGGTGGGGCGGGGCGAGGTGTCCGACTTGTATGGCGGGAGCTGGGCATGGGCTGACGGCAGCCTTAGGCGTGTGTTGTGAGCATTTGTCAGCTCGCTGGCGTCGTTCTCAGCGGTCAGTACGATGCTGTTGGGTGGAATGGTACATGAGGGGTTGGACCACCCTCGTCCTTCCTTGCCCCTGGCCATGCGGTTTGGTAGGCTAGTGGGACCTCCCATCGGAGATACCCCTTGCGGTCATCCTCTTCACCACCCGCACTGAAACAGAGTCGCGATGCGCGGTGATGTAAAGGCTTGCCGGCCTGGCTGGCGGAGCGAGCAGCAGAAGCAAGCGGCACAAAAGCTGGCAATATCGTCGCCAAAAATGGGATGGCAGCAAAAGGAGCAATGCCAAAACATGGCAGCAATTGCAAGAACGGCAGTTCCACAAACTTGGCTGAATCGTCAAGGGAACTTTTTGGATGGAGCCTGGACACACCTGCCAGTTCTTGAGACTATCTTCCGAATAAAGAGGATCAATTCTTGAGAATATCGGAAGGGCGGCGGTTGGGGACAACCCCGAGCGGGTCGGGGTGGCTGGGTGTGCCACAGGGTGCGGATCAGTCCTGGTTGGGGAGGTTAAGTTTTGCATCCCACCAATCCTCCAAGTACTAATGGCCAATAGCGGAGATGTTGGTGTGCAGTACCGCGGGGCAGGCCCCGAAGAACGCAGTGCAACAGACGCAGCAATTCAGGGAACGATAATTGTGAAAGCATTTTGTTGCAGGTCCCTGACGTCCCAGTCAATAGCTAGTCAATAATCATTGTCATTTACGGGACATTTGCAACCCACGTGCTTCAAAATGACTGACATCAGCCCAGCCACTTGAGTGACAACAAGCTTTTTGTCGCTGGCATCGAAGATGCTCCGAAGAAGGTCCTTCCCCACGCTCCACGGTCCTTCCCCTGTTTGGCTGACCGTCGTACTCCTGCTGAAAGGGGTGCAGCGTGCACGGATATGCGGGCAAAAGAGGCCCCTCCCCCTCTGAAACAGTTTAGTGCGCGGGCGCGCCCTGCCCCGTTCCCCCTCCGTCAGCCTCCCCCTCTGGTGGCGAACGCGGAGACAAGCACCGGCAAATGACACCGGAAAGGACTGGCAAAGACAGCGACACTCGCGCCTTTCAATCCCGTCAGTGATTTCGTTCCGAAAGCGCCCGCCAGTACTGGCACTAGTGGCAACGGCTGCGGCGCTGAATATGCATGCTTTGCAGCTTTGCTCATTTGCGAGGAATCCCGAGAACAGTATGTGAGTCTGGACAACAAGACCAAGAACAGCCTTTCGTGCAAAATGTCGGTAAGGTCCAAAAGGCTGCACTTGTGTTCACCATCACAATTATGTGTTTTTTGGGCAAAACGGTTGTGCTCAAGATTGGCCGTCAGAAAACAAATAAATTTGTGCACAACATTGCCATTTCTGGGTGCACAAAAAGGGAAGAGGATGCATGTTCTGTTGTTTTCCATGACCCCCTTACCGACATTTTGCACGAAAGCTAGTTCAAGGTGAGGATCGAGATTGTCGGCCAGTTTCCAGATTTCCAGGCCCTGCATTGGGAGGCATTGTAGGATCCGGGTCGATTTCTGCCACTTTTGTTGGACTGCTCCATTGCGCGGAGTTCACTGGAGCAGGCCCTGCCATCGGCCCCCTGTCAGCATCCCCTGTTCTGAGTATGCTCATCATGGTGGCGTGAACATGTGGGGAATGGCACGCTGGGTATCGCACAGTATCACAGCCTGCGGTAGAGGCAGTGCAAACAGGAAACCTGAGAGTCAAGGTCGAGTTGTTATGGCGCGGAATAATCAAGGCTCCATCTGAGCAATGGACTGCCAAAAGTCCCGGGTACTACCACTTGGTGCACTTTCACTGTCACAGGGCCCATGATGATCGCCAGGGACAGGCAAAATCCTACTCTGCGCTGGGTCTTACGCTTGTTGAGCAGCCATTGTTTGATGTTTCTGAGGAGTATCTCAAAAAAGGGCCGGCGCTGTTTGCTGAAATATATGATGAGCACAAGGGAGGCAGATTGTAGAAACAATGGACAAAGTTAATGTTCTTCGAGAAGGGGAGAGCTAATTTTCAATTCCCGCAGGCTTGCGCTTTTGAAATTTTCCGATTCAAGGGGAGCCGTAGACATGCCAACATCGGTTGAAGCTGTTGAATCTGAAGTTGCCCGGCGACGCGAACAACAGCTTTGTTTGAATGTGATAACTTTTGTTTGTTTGCCAGATGATGCACATACTCATGTTTATAATGGTGAGTGATCAGCGACCGCGCCAGCTGTTGCGACGTGCTTATGTAATGAGAATTATGAATTTTCAGGTTCAAACCCGGAGACCCGTTTGCATATAGAGAAGGTACTAGAAGCACCTTGTGCTGCACTGTCGTTTTCGTGTCTGAATTTCGTGAATAATATGACATACGTCGTCGATCGCCACAACGTGAGCACATGTGCCAAAACATCGATTTCATGCCGTTTTATGCCAATTGATTTTCGCCACAGAACTTTAGGAGTCGCAGCAGCGAGTACAACATAAGCACATGGTTTCAGTTCATCTTCTGAAATTATGGTGCACCTGACATTGCGACCGCTGGGGAGTACCGGAATATGTCGCGTGCAGCGGATTTCTGAAAACGCCTATGCTTCTCCATGCATGCCCATTCCGTCTTGCCCCGGCATTCAAACGCACAGAGGTTTCCGTGCACAATGCTGTGTATGGAACAAGCTCACGGAGGCCAAGCTTTTGTGCTCGAGTTTTTGCACGAAAACCACCCTTCAGGCTTTGCGACCACTTTCAAGACACCTTAGGCATCCTGGCCGAGCTCTGGCCTCCTATGACTCTTCGCAGGACTTTGTCCCACAAGCAGTTTTGCCCAAGCGGCTCGTTCAAATGACCCCAAGCTACCACGCGGTGCACGCTATCAAGTGAAACGCGATGCGCTAAGCGTCAACGTCTTGCTCACTAAAGCTCACAGGGTGCCAAGCGGCTAGGAGATCATTCACAGCAGCCGCCACCAACTCGCCGAGATTTGAAGGAGCCTCGCGTCTCTGCTGGCTTCGAGGCTGGGTGGCGCATTTGGAGTGCCATTCCCAATTTGTAGGCGTCGGTGCAATATCCAAAGGCCCTTGCATCAACGCCGCTCTGCAGACACGAGCTCTGAAGGATAGAGTGGATACATGGGCCTGTCAATATTGCATCAAAGCTGGCGTGGTTTTTGGTTCGTTCGTGGGCGATGCGCCCACCGAGGCCCCCGATAGGACCGTGGGGCCCCTCCGCCGGATGGCCGACGGGCTTTCCGGGGCGCTCGTGTGTTCGGATGCGCAGTGTGGGCCCAGGCCTGCGGATTCGCCGGGCGAGGGGCGGCCGTACGTGCAGTGGGTGCGCGCGGCGCCTTGCGGCCTGCTGGTGCAGCCGCGGGGAGGCGAGTGGGCACCGGATGGAATTACAGGCTATCATGCGGGGTCGGTCACATGACCCCTGCGCGCAGCAGTACGCAATGTACAAGACAATATATCGAGTGTACCCGTATCAATAGTATCTCATCCCCAAGTACGGTAGGGGCCCGTCCTTAGGTGCTACAGGTTTAACTAGCCATAACTTCACTACCGCTTACCCATTTGGGATGACTCAAAGACCTTTGGAAAGCTAATAGCCTCCTCTGTCCAATCTAAGTACAATATCATGTTCATTATTACTTCCCAGTATATAACTTGAGTAACCCTGCTACCCCATAGTAGTTTACACAACAAAATCCTGCTAATTCTCCGGATGGACTATCCAGTAGCCATGCCCTGAAGGGTCAATGCAGCGTTCGTTTCCGCGTTTTGCATCCTTGCAACTATGTACCTCACTTCCGTCAATATTTCCAATCCAGGGAGCGCACTTCAAGCAACAATCTTCTGTGCGTGCTACGAAATTGTCTCGGCTGCATTTCGCTCTACCTCGCTTGCAGACCAATGGTCCAGTGTGTTTTTGTGTCGTCCATCATCGCCAATGGATCCCATATTTTCTGACACGCTTGCCAGTTTATGTTATGGGCATGAGAATGGAAAACGGAAACAACGACGGGCTTGAAGAGAATAAATTATCTTTTCTGTCATGGTGGACAGAGAAGAGTTTACAATTTAAGGCATACCACGGTGCGACATTACCAGATGGTGTCGTCACACCAAGGGTCCACACTAAGAGGCTGGACCTCGAACATTATTGCTATTGCTTTTCTGTCAGGATCAGATTTCCACTTGGGGTCTTCTGTCAGCATCCCCCCGCACATCAAACAACCTGTGCTGCCATTACATACTGCAGTCACCATGGTTACACAAAACGGGCCAGGCAGCCGCAGGGAAGACCGGTACGAAAAAAGTGAGGGACATGAAAAGAAGATTCTAGTGTCGTCTTCAATCATGAGTCCATGTTGTTGCGAGTGTCTAGGCTGGCGGGATATGCGCCGCTTTCTTTCTTCGCGTTTCATTCCTCGGGCGCACTGGAGGCGGGCAGAAGTTGTGGTATTTCTCTATTCTTACCTTGCCACGTGTCCGTCGTTGAGACCTTTGATCTCTTTGGTCTAATTTCATCTTTCCGCTTACAAACAAACTGCCCAATGCCCTCGCTATGCACACCGACCAAGCGCACATCTTGATTGCTGGTGAAAATTCGCAGCGCTCCTGTCCCAGCAAGGCGCAGTGTGCCAAGACTGATCCAGCTGCCAGTCTCGGAGCCTGAGCAACACCCACTGGAGAAATGAGGTGGT
Organism: Ostreobium quekettii; assembly: GCA_905146915.1. Classification (NCBI taxonomy): domain Eukaryota; kingdom Viridiplantae; phylum Chlorophyta; class Ulvophyceae; order Bryopsidales; family Ostreobiaceae; genus Ostreobium; species Ostreobium quekettii. Next base: position 28,539 of record CAJHUC010001342.1, on the reverse strand, counting down.
GACTCATGCTTGATGGAAATCGTCCACTAATACGGGGAGGTGCGCTGGAGAAGGGACGCGATGTGTAATCTTGACCGCAGCGCTGGTGCCATCTTGCGCTGGTGAAGTACTGGACTCGCCAACCAGTCAGGCAGCCTCCATCCCCCCGATCAAGCGTCAATCTCCATCCACAATCGCACAAAAACGAAGACTGGATTGGCTAGAATAGGTCCATAAGACTCGAAGGACAATGAAAGAAGTTCGTGAAGCGCAATGTAAAATGAGCCCAACCGAAGTGTTGGTGACACAATAGGCGAGAATGACCACCGCATTCTCAGTGTTTCCTCAGGGCTTCCCATGACGGGACTCTAGTTGACTTGATTGCTTCAACCCATTGCATGCGACTTGCAAAGGTCCACAAACATCCGGAGTGAAGTCGAGTCGCATCCCAGAGCTAGTCAGACCTATCCAGCAAGTAACACAGAACTTTCCGGCAGAAACCAGCAACCGTACGCAATCCAGTGATCGACAGAATGCCACACGGAATTTCACATAGACGCTGGTCTGCAGCGCCATCATACCCCTCACGCCGCGCCCTACATGGTACGTGCCCCAAGCACGGGCAGTCCTCAGCCCAGCCACCTCTCACCTGGGCGAATGCGACTCAAAGTAGGACCCAAACACGTTCCCTAGGATTCCAGCGAGTGTACCCACAATCAAAGAAGAGGGGAAATTAGCCAAGCGATCACAACATGCAGCCACAAGCGCCTCTCTTGTCTGGAATTCTCCTGTCCCAACAAATCTAAGAAAACAAATTCCATGCCTCCTTTTCCCCACGCCAGCCTCGTGTTTGATGCAAAGCGTGTGGGTAATTCAAGCACTACTTTCACGCCAGTCCATGCGCTGTCTAATCGCGCGGGCGCGACCCTGCCTTGGGCATGATCACTGGGAATATATCCACGTCGTGCCTAAGAGTGTCCTTGAACTCTTTGCCAATCGGTGTCTCCTTTCTGTGAACGCCACAATGGCGCGTCGATGGCCGGACAGTTGTCATGCAGCTCACAATAGCCCTGCAGTAGGCACATACTGCTGTGAATTGGTGAGAGCCCTGACTGTAGAATAGGAGCAACAATATTGTGCTGCCCTGTGAACAAGTGAGCAAATCAACTTCCCTCCCAGAGTGCTGTCTGCGCTCGCCCTTCTTGGATTCACACAAGCCAAACATGTCAGTGGAGACACGATGCAAGAACTGTGAAGGGAAGTGGACAGAAAAGCGCGGTAGAGAGTACCGTAAATCTCAGCTAACATTCATCAACATTGGGAGGGAGGCAATTCGGAAATTTGTCTGTACTAGCTTGAAGCGATAAATTTGCAACCCATAGACCTGAGCAAAGACACAAATTCCCCCCTAAGAATACAGATGAAAAGCAGCAGGTGCAGGCAAATGCCTGTGCAGGTGATTCGGCGTTCAATACTAGAAATCAAATTGGAGTCACGTTAGTAAAATTTGGGGCACCACAACATTTAGTCGATTTGGCTCGGTGACCTCAGCGTAGGCCCCAAATTATGGGACTTGTCTGCGTTATTGATCACACTGGTGCCCTCAAATCAATCCAGCTTACTCAGCAGCTTGTTGAATTTCTGCACGCTCTCTTGGTGACCACCCATAATTGGAGATTTCCCTTGAAGCGGTCCACAATATTGAGATACGGTCAGCATGCCAAGCGGGAAGCATTGTTCAAGCAAAGGTGATTCGCTGGCAGGTCCACCCACCAGTTCTGCAACAATCCTGGCAGCGATCTCCCGTCTCACCTCTCCCGTCTCATCCCGATGTCCCGTCTCGTCTCATCTCTCAGCGTGGCGATCGCATTCTTGTCTTGCTTGTCCAGAAGTGACCAAAGGGACCCTGCAACCGATGTATTGTGTCAGCTCATCCTTCTTGCATTGCTCAAAGGACAGGCGCGTCAATAAAAAAGCAAATGGAAGGAAACAGGATGGAAAATTTCAATAAAATTCTAGGAATTTGGGGAAGCATGCCGATTCCAGGTTCCATCTTTTTTCAATCGAAACAATAAATTTTGAACCCATACACCTGTTCAAAGGGACAAAATTTAATTTAAGTACCATGTACAAGACAAATAGCAGGTGCAGGAAAGTGCACGTGCGGTGCTTCGCCGTTCAGCAGCACAGAGCATACTGCACGTAAGCCAAGATTGGGGCAACCTTACCTTCAGTCGAATCGGCGACGTCGCCACAGTCCATTGCCCAAAATACAGTAGTTGTCAGTTTGCTGATGCCATCCAGTCCATCCAGATCTTTTGAAAGCCTGCACCCTCTCTTGCTTGCCACTACCGCCAATTCGTTTCTTATCCTGGTCACCGCGTCCTCGTTTTTGTGCAATCTTGTCAAAAATTGACTACATCAACCCCACATTCAACGTGTTGTGGGTGCTCATCCTCTTGCATTGTTCACATGCACGTCAGTATAATCCTAGTAAAGGAACGGGAAAATGAGAGATGGAAACACTGAACTAATAGGTACAAATGTTGAAAGGCATGCAAATCCGAAGCGTTGCCTTTGTTAAGTTGAAATTACAACTTCCAACCCACGCACTTTACCAAAGACAAAAATTTTCATCAAAGAGCCACTTAGAAGATGAAGAGCAGGTGTAGATGGAAAACGCATGTGCAGCTGCTTTGATGTTCAATCACATACTGTAAGGTAGACAAACACAAGCCAAGATTGTGGCACCCTACCGTTCACTCGATTTTGCAACTTCGAAATCTGCCAGGGTCAGGCTCCCTAATACATGTCCTTTCTGTAGAGCTGATCACGGTGGCACCCTCCAGTTCATCCGGATACTTCAGCAGCCTGTTGTATGGCTGCGCCCTCTTCTTGGAGCCATCAATAACTAAAAAGGAGCATTGCAACGTGGCATAATGTTCAGTTCTGTTCCAGGCCCTGAGAGGAGAGCATTGCTCAACCCAAGACCATCGCTGGCAGCCCCGTCTTCCAGTTCTGTACCACACTTTGCAATGATATCCTGGCTTGTTTCTTAGCATGCAGACCACAACCCTGTGGATCCCTGTCAACAAGTGGCAAAATCAACTCTCATTCAACGTGCTGCGTGTGCCCATTCTTCGTATATTCTTACATGCCAGGGAAGTCAATTCAGTTTCTGCAATGAAGCTGTGAAGAATGAGGCTGAGAAATCTCACCTAAGCTCTTCAACATCAGAAGCCAGGTAAATTCGTGATATTGTCGACGTTCAATTGTGAATATAATCGTGCAGTCATTGAACGTGATCACGGTCACAAAATTTCGTAAATGTGCCAAAGAGAAGAATAGCAAGTGGAGTAAAATGTCTGAGCATGCGCTTCACCATCCGGTAAAGGACAGCACAGTGACTCACGGAGGTCAAGGTTGGGGCAGCCTCAAGTCGATTTGACCAGTCTGCAGCAGCGCAGCCTCCGAATTACGGTACTTGCTGGTAGTGCTGAACACCATTACACATTCAAGTCCACCCAGCTCCTTCTGCACAATGTGCAATATTTGCACACTCTCGCGGTTGCCACCCATCATTGGAGAGCTCGCTCGGAATGACTAAAATTGTTGAGATATCGTCCACACCCGTTGGCGAGGATTCTTCATCCAACTGTGACTTACAGGCGGCCCCGCCTCACTGTTCTGCACCATTCCTTGCAATGATCTCCAGACTTGTAGCATGATGACTACATTCCTGTGTGGCCCTGCCAATGACCCACAGGATTGATCAAATAAATAAACACTCATCAAATCACCATCCAGAAGACAAGAGGAAGTGCAGCAAAATGCATGCGCAGGTGCTTTGTCGTTCAAAATTGGAAAATAAAGAGGACTCAGGTAAGTCAAGTCTAGGGTACCCTACCATTCAGTCGATTTGGTCTGGTTGCAGTAGCGCAGGGCCCAGAGTACAAGACTTCTCAATATTACTGATAATCAATCCACCTTCCAATCCAACCTGTTTCTTCAGCAACGCTTTGAATGTCTGCACTCTCTCTTCGTTGACACATACCAATAGAAAGTTCCTTTGAAACGGCGCACAGCATTGAGATACGGTCCAATCACCAAGCAGTGAGCGTTATTCAAGCAATGGTGATTCGTTGGAAGCCCCGCCGCCCAGTTATGTAACATTCCTTGCAATGATATCATTGCTTGTATCTTAATCTCGCGGCCTCATTCCTGTGAATCCATTGAAACATCAAAATTGCAAACCAGGCACTTGATAAAAGATGAAAAAGCTCACCAAAGAACCATCCAGAAGATCATAGCAGGTGCAGGAGGTGCTTGTGCAGGCGCTTCGCTGTTTAATATAAGAAACTAAAATGAATTCAGGTAGGTCAAACTTTGGACTCCTTACCTGTCAGTTGAATTGGCAGCATTTCCAGAGGCTAGGGCCCAAGAATACAGGAGCTGTCAGTAGTGCTGATCACGATGTACCCACCAAACCATCCACTTCCTTCAGCGTCTCGTCGAATGCCTGCACCCTTTCTTGCTTGCCACCCATCAACGCAAGGTTGCCTTGAAACGGCACACAGTGTCGAGATACGGTCTACGCACCAAGCGGTGAGGATTGCCCAACCAAATATGACTCACTGGCAGCCCCACCTGCCAGGTCTCTTGCACTCCTTGCAATGGCACTCTTACTTGCTTCTTAATCTTGCAACCACATTCTCGTGGAGCCTTATCAGCAAGTGACAACATCAACTCCTCTTTAAACACGTCGTGTGCAGCCACCCTTCCTGAATTCTCATATGCCAGGCATAGCTGCAGGGCGTTCATACAGGAACTCTAAAGAAAGAGGGCATAAACACTCAACTCATGTGTATCAACAATGGAAGGCAAATAAACGCAATACATTGTATGTGTTCAATGAAGCGATGAACTTGCAAGCCGTGGACATGATGAAAAGAATAAATGCCCAGAAGGCACCATCCAGCAGATAAATAGCAAGGGCAAGGAAATGCCTGCGCTTCGTCGTTCAGGCACAGACTTAAGTGGACTCAGGCAAGTCAAGTTTTCGGGGGCCCTACCAATAAATGGATTTGGCAATGCTCTATAAGCCAGGTCCCACGAGCTGTCAGTAGTTCTGGTCATGATGATACCCTGCAATCCATCCGCCGCCATCACAGATAGCTGAAAATTTGCACCATCTCTTGGTTGTGGCCCATCGATGGAAAATTCCCTTGGAGGAGAATGCAGTGTTGAGGATGGTACACGCACCAACCAGTCACCATTGCTCAACCAAACACGATTCGCTGGCAGCCACGCTTGCCAGCTCTGTAGCAAATTTTGTAATGTTCCCTTGTTTCTCTTTCTTGTTCGCCTTTTCATATCTGCATGCATCTCGAGTATGTCATGTACATGAAAGACGTACTTACCCATGCACATGTATTGCATTTGATGGTTTACCAGATTTGTTTTTCTATACTGGTATATTGCATTTGCTTTTATGCAATTTGTGCATTGGTGTATGATTGTAGACATAGACAATGTACATATTGCCATGCAATGTCAATAATTCAGCAAGTTGTTGCAATGTTCTGATAGTTTGAGCAACATAGTTTCTATTATACCTTATCAAAAGTGATAAGATCATTGTCTTAACACCAATGAAATAACATTATTGACTGTGCAAAACTACAACAATTCTCAATGTACCAATCAGCATTATCATCAAGTTTGAAATGGGAATTAAATGTATTTCGGGGTGATATAGAATTACAATCCCATAATATGATATATTATATCATCCCATACACCAAGGGAGCCAAAAGCGATATTGTTGATTTGGAAGTGCAATTTGATCTGATACTAAAAAAAGGGTAGGGCCAAGCTCGTCTTAAGCATATATATACTCCTCACTCACCTGGACATTTTTCGTTGTAAGGTGATGCGAAACAAGAGTTTCATGAGCTCCTGTGTCTTGGCCGAAAGCCCAGATTTGTGTTATTTGCACATTCAACTGTAGCGCCACCTCGTCGTAAGCCCAAGAACCCAATAGAATGCCTCTTGATTTGCATTACTTGCTTGCTTGCGCCACATGAATCAATCTACATTGTCGAATCGCCCATTTGCACTGACTAGTTGACTCCAACGTAGTCTAGGTGGTGGGGGTGGTGTTGGTGGTGATGGCTTCACCCAAGCACTGGGCATGAACATTGGGGATGAAAATGGAGCATCTGCTCCTCACCTTCCCCTCTTTGTTGCATGGTAGTGTGTAGCACTGGCTTGCTATTAGAGCCGCTGGTGGAGGACGGGCGCTCAAAGGTCTTTAATCCCGGGACCCAACACCGGGCCCCAAGTACTCTGTACTTGGGGCCACACCCCGGGAGCCAGTACTAGGTTTACTCTTCCCTAGTACTGGTGACCACCTTCCCCGTCCTCAGTGTTGCAATTTGCAACAAAGGACTTTGAAAGTCCTTTCTAGGCGCTTGTGCCCTTCCAAGTGGCTATTGCCCTTGGCCCTGAGCGTCGATGTATGCCTGAAAGAGAGCCCGCTTGCTCTCAAAGGACTACAAACAAAACAATGATAGGTTTTAGGTGTCTTGTTTGATGCATAACCAACGGGGGGATTGTGGAGACATCGCATGTGCATAAGAAGATATAAATTGCAGATTGCACATGAAGTATGTACAAAATATGCCGCCTCCATCCAAGTTTAATTGTCCTCTATTTGAAAGATAGATTTCGTTACCTAAATGAGCTTTCAAAATATTAATAAAGATCAGAATCGAAAAGATTAGGTCCCCAAACCCTTGACTACCAATTTTTGTGAAAAATATTCATCCCCACTACTTTTGTCAGCTTGTTGAAATGCCTAAGATCTAGCCAAAAAATGTGCATTTTGATTCGGCGTCCATTGGAGATCCAAGTGGTTCTGGGTCGCTCCCGCCCCAACCCTACTGAACCGAAGTTGTTGCTGCCCTTGCAGCAAAGGGCAGCTTCCCTCTCGTTGTTTAGCGCTTGCCAAACATGCTCAACTGTGTCTTGATCCCCATCAAATAAGCCCGTTGTCACAACATAGACAATGGCAGAAATCGCCGCCCGCCCTGATCTCCGATGCAAGGACATGCCACAAGCGGAAAAGGTAAACGCCCAACACGCTCAGGCTTGGGTTCTATGCGTGCTATCAATCTAAGGCTGTGCTATACCTTTTCTCTAACATAGAAGCTCGATTGATCTTTGAATCGAGGCTTTTAGTGTGTGACTGGGCCCACACTCCCAAAATTGGCACTAACTGCCAACTTGTACGTGCGGTCCTCAAACTTTCCCAATCTACGTAGTCTTTATTTGTGAGAGAGACACAAAATGATCGGTCTGACCGTTCATTTCGCGTTCCATCTTTTCAATTGTCAAAGCAAGTGTCGACTTGCCATCCCCCATAGGAAGCCATGCCCCTAATCGTGTGCTGTTGATTAGGGTGAAGGTTATCACATTCTTTTGCACCTCTTCCTGGGGCTTGGGAGGTCTTGCGCAGTATCTCTCACAGCAACGATGGAGTTTCAAAGGTCATGAGATATATAGGCTCAGAAATCTGGGCTGGGAATACATCCCCGAACTTGCCAGTCGATCCTGATTTAGGTCAGCGAAGCCACGACGACTTCCATGATCAAACCCAGGAAGACACGTTTTCTACTACTTTGCTTTTTTATAGGGACCCCTCCAAGCTTCTGTCCAAAAGGCATGGATAGTTTTGCACGGGCGGTCTTGTTTCGCTGCCGCAAAGTCGTGCTCCTCACCATCGCGAAAAAGCGCTGTTTTGGTGATTTTGTTGGAGAATGGGTGGGTTTTTGGCAGGAGGACCATACTACAAAGTGCTGTCAAATCATCAATACATAACGGATTGACCTGAAATTTTGACCGTATACTCCCAAAACATAGGCGTACCACTGGCAAGATTTTCTTTAAAAAATGAAGCATCTGTGATGGAGAAATAGGGCGGCAAGTTCATAGAGGACAATTAATCTTGGACGCAGGAAATAGATGTTTATTTTGAATGATGGAATATGGCTTGTAAATCATGCTGATTAGCATCGAGTGCAACAATGCATACTGTGTAAACAAAAAAGTTCACGTGGGAAAAAATTTTGCGCATCTCGCGCTCGAACAGCTGCGCGAACATTTTGCCCCCGCGAACTTTTTTCGCCCACGGACTTTTTGGCCTCCTCCCAAATGGGTCGGGGGCTTCCCGCGCTGGGGCCCGTTTGCCTTGCACAACGACGACTGCCCCGTGTGGCGGTCTTTTGACGAGCAGCGACTGCCCCGAAGGAGCCCTGAGCTGGCCAACAGATCGTTCGCGCCGTTGGCCATCGGCCACCCGAATCTTGGCGGCGAGGAGGTGCCATCTCCCTGACCAGACGGCTCTATTCTCCTCCCAGTTTCTAGTCCTGCAAAAGCCTAGCTCGAGCCCCCATCCAGCGACTGGCCCGAAGGAGCCCTGTTGAAATCACCTCAAATCAAGGCCATTTATACAACGGCCGTTGAATAAAACACCAACAAAAAAAGAGTTGAAAAGAGGGCAAAAAGGGGTGATTTCATAACACAGGGGAAGAAGTTTTAAGTGGAGAAACCATGGGATAAAAACTGCATTAATTTTGATTAGAATTTAAGACTTTAACTATCAGGAAGCCATGGACCGAGGGTGGCAGCGCCATGGTTAAGGCGTGCCAGCGCCATGGTTGGTGTATGCCAGCGCCATGGTTCGGGCTTGCCGGCGCCATGGCACAAGTGTGACTAAACGACGTGCGAAGTACTGAGAAGGAAACGGAACTTCTTTGCAAGGTGTTACCAAGTACAAGGACTAACTACAGTCGCCAAGATGCCGCGTTTGTCCGCCCTGGCAGCGTGGACAGCGGCCTGCCCGACTGAGACTACCTCTACGTCAGACCCAAGAATTGATTCCCAACATTCTAGAGACTGATCCACGTATGCAGCCTGCACAACAGTGCGCGGTGCCCATCGAAGTCACACCGCCTGCTTGCGGTCAGGCGCGGTGTCCCATGATGAGGTGTACGGACTATCGGAGGCATCGGGGTTGATGTCGGATCATCGGAGGCGTACTGAGCGACGCCAAAGGTGGGAATACGGCTGCGAGAAGATGATGATACGATGCCGGAGGCTTCCGAGCTACAGACGGACGATTGATTGATAAGGAGTTACTGATACGTTCCGTCAGCCATGGGATAGCGTCATAGTAACGCAAGAACGATCCTCGGGCAGGCAGGACTTGAAGTGACCAACCGTTGATGAGCTGTCAAAGTTCGGAGCGTGACGGCGCCATGGTTGGGGCATGGCCAGGCCATGTTTGGGGTATGCCGCCGCCATGCTCGGGTTTGGATCGAGGGATGATCTGATCCATGACAGGCGCACTATGATGTGTATTGGATGGAAAAGAGTCTTTTCTTAGTCGGAGTTGTACTGGGGAACGTTGGGAACAGCACCAAAGACAATAACGATGCACTGATGCATTGGCTTTAATACAAATACGAGGCGCTCCATGGTGAGCAGGATCCTCGCTGAGTCCGTTGATTCCTGTCTGATCCGTCTGCCTCTGGTCGTGCTGGTTGCCGTGTCAGTGCCAGCCTATCTCCGCCCCTCTCGCGAAAGCGCTGCCCCTGTCGGTCGGGGCTTCGTGTTGACTTCCCATCGCCGGCAGCGTCGCGTTGGGCAGAGGAGCACCCGGTGGAGTCTGTCTACCACCCCAGAGGGTCTGACAGGGCGTGGGGGCGAGCTCCGTTAACGATCGATTCTACTTTGGTTGGTTGGTAAGACTGCGCTGGCTTTGAAGGAGTGACGTGGTTGGTTATGGCGCGTTGCTTTCAAGAGCCCTGAGTTGGCGGGCAGATCGCTCGCGCCAGATCGATCGCTGGTGGGCATTGGCAAGCCGAATCTTGGCAGCGAGGAGGTGCCATCTCCCTGACCAGGCAGCTCGTGCTATTCGTCTGCGGCAGCCGGAGGGTCAGGACGGCGGCCGGGGGCCGCCGCAGCACAATAAGAAACGGCGCCACCCCTGGCGAAGGTCAAGGGCGGCAGGAGCCTGGTTCCGCAGTGTTCGCGCGCAACAACTTTTGCGGGCAAAAAAAGTTCGCGGCGGAAAAAAGTCCGCGCACTGACGAGTGCGCGAACTTTTTTCCGCGCAAAACACACGATTTTTTTCCACGCGAACTTCTTTACTTATACAGTATTTGATTCAGATTGTGCAAGTAACCCTTCACCATGCGTCCCCTATGCATGGGTGTGGCAGCGAATAAAGGTATAACAGAGGCTAACCAAAACTGTTTGTCATGATATCTACAAACGAAATACGTGTGCTTATGTGCATCAATGCCCACAATATTTCTTGTTAATGCACGAATGCAATTAACAATTGAATACTATGTGTTGAGTCAAGAAATGAACTATTCGGTTTGTGCATGCTTACCTCGAAAGCCCCATCAATGGGCACATCGGCTGGCGTGGTGGCGCTGGTGTTGGTGGATGGGCCGGCGGGATGCTCTACAACTGCGTGAGTGGGATTGCTGGTGGAGACGTTGGTGTTGGTGTTGGCAGGGGCATTGGTGGAGGGTCCAGTAGGGGCATCAACGATGCCAGGTGGGATAGGGGCATCAAGGGGAGTGTTGGTAGTGGTGGTGGTGTGTGTCTGTGTGTGCGGAATCGGCAAGGCAGGTGTGGGGTCAGATGCAGGCGCAAGTGTGTGAGGTGGTGCGGAGGCGGTTGGCAGCGTAGGTGCAGGGGTGTGTGCAGGAGTGGGTGCGGGGGCAAGTGCGGTGGCGGGTGTTGGGGCGGTGGCAGCTGTGGGGGCGTGGGCAGGAACGATGGTGGCTGGCGGGGTGGTTGTAGTGTTGGTAGCCAAGGAGGGTGCAGGGATAGGTGCAGGGGTGGGGGAGGTTGCAGTGCAAGTTGCAAGGGCAACTGCAAGGGCAGATGCCGGGCTGGGTGTAGAGACAGGTTGAGAGTTGGGGTTGTGGGCGGAGACGAGTGTGGGTGCAGGTGCGCGGACAAGTATGGGGCCAAGTACGGGGGTAGAGCAGGGCGTGAGGGTGGGCGCAGGTGTGGGGGTGGGTGCAGAAGCGGATGCAGGGGAAGGAGCAGGGGTAGGGGCGGCGGGGGTGGGGTCAGTTGCCGTGTCAACTGCTGGGGCAACTGCAGGGGCGGTAATATGGCCCATTCTAAGCATGTAGCGCACAGACGACGCACTGGCAAGGGAGCCAGCTTATGGGTAGAACCGGATTTGCGGCGGTCAGCAGCGGCAAAGATGCGCGGGAATAGCCGCGGTCTGGGGAGGATCCAGATTATAAAGAGAAGCGGAGAAGGAAAATAACTGCGGCAAGGGTCAGAGTGCTATAAGCATAGTGGGCGATGCGGGCGCAGGGGCGGAGTGGCGGCGTGGCGTAAATAAGCGCATGGCCGCGTGGGGCATTGGCGATGGCTGTGGATGATTTGTCAGTCGGAGGCCCCATGCATCGGATTACAAAGCGACGTGAACAACATCCGTGAAGCCGAGCCGTCCGGTTAAGACACGGTTTTTACGAACCGATGGCAAAAATTGTGATCAGCAAGATTCATGTGTATCATTGTTTATGGTGATCCAATCAGTAGATATTGGAATTGCAATATGCAGTTTACCCACAGGGCATATTGGCAAACTAGCAACCAAGAACGAATCAATATAAAAATTGACACAGAATCTGGCAGTTACTTGGTTTTGAGCAGCAAATGATGCGTCACGAAAAGCACATATATGATCAAACATTAGCAAAGTGTTGATAGTCATGTTTGATTCTCACCTGGAGCTGGGCGCCAAAGCTTGACTCTGCACACCAAGGCACATGTTTTGTGAATTTCCGTTCCACAATGTTACCAAAGTTTCCTAATTTCCAGATTTCTCTGTGTTCTATCAGTTCTGGCAACAGCAAATATATGTGCTTTTGCGGAAAATACAACAATATGACGGTGTTAAGCTCTAGCTACATGCAATTTGCATCTATTTTGTGGAAGCACATTTTTCACCATTCTATCAAAGCATTGATAATCGCTCCTTTTTCTTTGTGCACCATGTTTAGCAGCGCTGCCAGAGTTTGAAATAAAGTCGCCCAACCTCTCTTACTCATGGGAGCTTTGGGTACCAAGGTTTTGTTGAGCACACTAAACCATACTCTTGTGTTAGGACTCAAACATCGAATAAAAGAATTTGAACAAGCGGAAGCAGCTCAAAACGTGAGTAGTGCACGAGCCATGTAGCATGCCCCACATGCACTCCACAGAGACCAGAATCTAACGACCGGATCTACGCCAGATCTAACGACCTTGTGGTGGGATGAAACTTGACTAATGTGCATAATAGTCAACACAAGAAAGAAAGGTAATAAGACAAACGTGCCCACCTGGTCTGAACAACACACAGCTCTCCTTGTTATGGGAGAAGTGGCAGGCACAAATAATACAATACTGTTAAAATGTATACGGCATTTTCCTATTAAAATTGTACCAAGAACTTGTATGTGGATTTTAATAGTATTCCACTCCCATATTTCCTAAGGCTAAGTTTGAATATTGTTTGGATTGCTTGTGTAAAGCATCCTTTTCTCATTTGGTGGACCATCATGTCTGACATTAGATTCATACCAAAGTTGGTTATAGTGGCTCGGAATGTGTTCCGACGGTGCACACATTCACTTGCAGTCAGGAGTCATTTCTGCATCAGCAGGGAATTGAAGTACATTATGTATCATATGTGGTTTCGACGGAGCAAACTTGACAATCTACTCATAGGGGTGTGAGACCTTTAGGAATTGTAAGCTACTATTGCAAGTACAATGCCACGCTGCAAATGTGTGAAACCTCCCAATGACACTCCTTTTGAATGAGAGGGGACATTTGCACATCCCCTATCGCACGCGTCACCTCACAGTAGCGCAAGTGCTACTGGTCGTGCAATTTCACAAACGGCACAAGGTCTTGGTGACTACATTGGGGGGAATGTCAACATAGCTAGATGAGCTGGACACACGCCGATATGTGAGTGAGCTCTGGTGAACAGGGGAAGCTCGTGTTGTTCTGCTCTTGGCGCTTGTGGAAACAAATGGAAGCCCTAATTCTGGCACACTGCAGATGCGCATTTGTCTGACGCTGAAGCCTGGAGAGGCGCCGTAGGCAGGGAAGACTGAGTTTGGGAGATGGCCGCAGGTTGAGACGAAGCAGCTTTTTCTTCTGCGGAGTAATTGCGAAACCTGCCTCCCATAGACGGGGATGGGCAAATTGCCCGCGTGCATTGCTGATTGGAATCCACCATAGAAACGATGAAAGATTCTTAACGATTGGCAGAGAATTGTATCACGATCTATCATTAATATGGCATGTGAGAGGGAATTGCCATAGGCAAAAGTCATCTTCTGTTGTCCTTTGAGCGTGCCAGGAATGAAGCTACCAAGGGGATTCACATTCAACAAAATGGCGATTGAGATGTGAGGAAATATCCGGTAAAGAAATCCGTGGACTTTGTATCCACGGTGCCACGCAATGGCTTACAATCCGCCAAAAGGGGGTCAAGCTTGCAAGTGGTAACACTTCCAAGGTGCCCATTTCTTTCTGAAACTTGTCACCGTCGGCAAACGACCAGTGCGATGTCGCGGGCGTTTTCCAGCAAGCATCTGCAACTCGAAAAATCCAATATACGCACCTCAAGTCACCAAAGTTAGGGAGAAGGAAAATCGCCATGGCAAGCCACCAAAGTTATTTCGGTGGCCCCGTAGTTTACAGGGACACGGGAGCTTTACAATGGTATATTACCACGTGTGCGGCCTCGCTGCACTGGGTTTGCATGATCAGCGATGCCATTGGTGATGGAAACGTCGTCATTGATGAGGACATCAACGACATTGTCTTTGGAACAAGCAACTCCCGGTACCTTGGCACACACACGGATGTGTGCCCATATGATATGTTGTGCCCATTGACTGCCAAGTCGATTGACCCTCTGGATGAGCTCATTGCCTATCACACATAATGTATAATCGACCATGATCGTATGGCGGTCTTGCTAAGTCGCTTCTTCCTCCTGGTGCAGCCATGGGCATCAGTGCCGTTGTGATTGAAATTTTCGCTATCGCCTCGCCAGGCCGCACCGCATCGTGCTGCCCCACAAAGCTAACGGGATGGCGTTTAGAACTCTGGATATCCTTGAAGCCCATTTGACATTTTGCATGAACGGCACCACACTCAAGTGCAGCGGCCGCACTGCCGCTCTGCACTATGCTAGTGACCGCGTTTGCGTCGCAACACCTGGGCAGCCATAGCCCCTTTGGTTGAAGTCCAGGACGCCCCATTATGTCCATCGCTGAAGTGGCCACTACTTCACCAATCGGACGCCGTCAACCTCAATCCGGAATGGCAATGGGCCCCACGGTGGCCAAGGTTGGCTCATGAGAGGCAGATCGCGACCTCTATTCGTACCATATATGCTGTGTGCCCGTGAGCGACCGCTGCCAGGCTGTTCCACACAACAGTGAATCCACCGAGATGCCACGTACTTTGACACTGCGCTTTCGCGTCTTTCATATCTCAATTGTGAAAAACCACAAACAATGTCTTTCTCTCCTTCCTACACTCACTGTACATCAGCGAATCTCATCCTTTATGCGATAACAAAGGCGGGCTTTTTGTGTCGCCAGTGGCATTCACTTTGTTCGTCTTGCTCGCAAGGGGCGTCCATGGCGATGCCCGAGGGCTACCTGCTCGTGATCTTCTCGCTTGTTGTTTATGTCATTTTGCAGTGCACAGAAGAGCGGATAACTTTTTTGGTGGGAGGGCATGACACAACATGCACTAAATTTGTAAACAGTCTGTGTGCTGTTATTGCTGTGCCTTTTGTGGGAACGACGACGTCATGAACTGCCTTTCCAAAGTGAGAGATGCATAAATTCAATTAATGGAATGAGTCATAGATTGTCATAGATGGTCATAGATGGTCATAGATGGTCATAGATGGTCATAGATTTTCGGTGAATTGCGACTGGCTTAAAGGCTGCGAATTCGCACGAGGACCGACCACTTGCAATACGTTGGGGCCACTATTGCACACTGACACGTACTGGGGGACAGCGATTCTTTCACAGCGCCAAATGCGTTTTCCAAAGAGAGCACGTTGTGGCTCTGCATCAGAAAATCTGGGTACAGAAGCAAAATTAAAGCGAAGCGGCAATATCGGTTGTGTTCCATCTTCTGTTTCACTTCCACGGAAGTCTGATGGGCGACTGTCCCGTCAGTCGGCGCACGCAGTTTGCGTTTTCTCATCTTCTTTGTCCCAAAGACAGCAATTGCGACCCTCAAATCAACTTCCAACGCAGGGGAGCACATGAAATCCCCTGGTCGACAGGGTTCTTTTTGTGCTTGTGAACTGAGATTGCATCAAGGTGATGAATGAGGAGCCTCTCAATGGCGCATTCCACAATAATGTAAGATCATCAATATTTGTGCAGCAACTTGGCCGCGGTGCCCAAAAATCCCATCGGGAAGTTGTACCCATCATATTGCCCTAATTCGTATCATGAGAGGCAATATACATCATGTCGGGTTCATCATGAGATTCGATACGACTCGATATGCAATTTATAGCTTTGAATGGTTGAGGGTTTCCGCTAGCATCTAGTTGGACTGCCCGGCCGCACTTAAACTTTTGTCCACCCCAAACAACACTAGTGTTTTCATGACGGAATAGAGACAATCAAACTGATTTGTTCTGGTTTTCAGCAGCAACTTTGCTTTTTTGCAAATGATTCTCATAGTGCCCTTCTGGCAAGTGAATTCTTATCGCAGGGGTTCGCAGAGATTGCAAGTCTTTAGGATTGCACTGCTTTGGGGGCGGATCTGCGAAAGCCGATGAATGATCAACGGCTGTGGAACGTTTGCTGACTGATATTTGGACGATGGCCAGATGTTGCCGTATTGGCAACTTTGTGCGCAGAAAGTTGTCACTGGCCGTTTCTGGACGATGATGATGCACAAATGACACGTCCGCCGTTCCCATGCAAATAGCATGACTCGATGATCGTCCATCATTGTACATCAATACCTACGTGTAGCTATTGCCATTCATTTTTTTATCACGGAGCCAATCGCGTAACTTGGAAGGTACCACAGTGCCCATTTGTGCAACTTCTGTGCAATAGAACTGTTATCTAGACGCACATTTCATTGCATTCCATTATGTGGATTACAAAGCTTTAGTTATACAAAATGTGGCTGTCCGATAGCGGGTGGCATCCTCACCTTTTTCTGCAGCTTCTTCTGCAGCTTCTTTGCCCTTCTGCGGTCCTTTCCTGATACACACAAAGCAAAACTTCTGTTGTTCGTACTGGTCAAATCCAGTGATCAGCAACGCATCTGGGTGGTAATGTGTTGAAATTAGTATTGTAATACCATCACAAAACCCCAATAAAGCAAATGTAACTTCTGAGTTGTACTTATGCAAATCTGCATGCGCAAGAATACATTCTGCACAACCTGTAAAATTGCTAAATTGCAGTCTTAGAGACATGCGCAAATGTTTGTTAGTCATCACAGAATTATGAGATGACTAACAAATGTTGGATAGTTACTATCCACATTTCGCTCCTGCCATTTGCCTACTCAAATGCAGCAGACAATATATCTGAGTGGTCTGTACGAAAAGGGCGAAAATCGCCAGTAGTCATTTGCGCTGATGCAACCCGTTTTCCACCCATCCCATTCGAAAAGTATCCTTCGTTCCCTCACTTGTTCCGCCTTCATCCTTGTCAGGAGCCAAGCACGCCATGCAGAGCAGGCACCTCAGCATCTTGTTGAGCACCTTCATTTCTGCGAGACACAAGGAGCGACTCAGAGCGCATGTTCGGTCAGAAAATGTCTTGGTCAATGCAATATCCCAACTGAGACGGTCGTGAAACATATCGACCGCCTCCTTTGCCCGCGCATCTGGACAGGACAGCCCTGGCTCCAACGCGAGGCGCCAAAATGTGCCGTGCTTTCACACTTTGCGGCTCAGACGCAGGAGAAAGTGGGCATTTGAGCCAGGTCAAGGCCGCCCCAATGGGGCGGGACAGTTTGACGTTCTTGTGCGGAAGCTTTCGACTAACTGGAGGGGGGAAGCTCTTTGCGCTGGTCGCCCGTCCGCCGTTGGTCGCCGCCTCTCTGAACGGAGCTCTGCGCTCGACGCTCGTTCGCAAGGGGCATTGGGGGAGCCGGCTGCACTGGCGGCTGCATTTGAATGCGGCGGTCAGCTGTACTAAAAGTGCATGAGGATAGGGTAGTGGCAATCTGGTTGAGGCGCGCATGTTGCGATGGCTTTCGCCAAAAAAACACAAGTGTCGTGGGTGCAATGAGAGAAGATTTTGTGATGTATGGTCACCCGCTGTGTTGTATGGTCCCTGTTTCCTTGCTCATGCATGTATAGCGTTTTCTGGGTTTGCATCGCAAAGGACAAGATCATGGTCGTCTGTCAGCAGCGAACATCCCCACGTTCAATTTATGCACTCATGCAAAAGGCAAATGAAGCACGTTAGGATACTCATGGCACGTGAGAGGAAATTACACATGTACATGACGAACGGTGGGTTGGGCTGAAGCACTCTCGGACAGTAAGTGAAGGATGCCGCAATGACTTTGCCCTTCCACCAAGCGAGACTGATGGGGAAGCACCGTTGCCATAAATAAGCATTAGAGAGAATTTTTGCTGCTTCAATCTTCGGAATGATACGAATGTCCTTTTGGGCGGTATTCCTTGTGGAAGGATTCTTGCCTTTTCAGCCAGCCGCTCAGAAGCATGGAGACATTGATGTGTTGCGAATGTTAGCAACTGCTGAATTAGCTGTTCAATGGACTGTGCCCGCAGGAGGCTGTCTGTGCCCTTGCAAGTAAGTGTGGATAACTTTTTCGCATTCAATGTTCGCCAGATTTGGATCACATTCTGAACATATTTCCTCTACGGGTCACTGCCTCTTTATTCTGTACTTCTCCGTCCGTGAGATTGGCTCTGCTGCTTGTCGCACCACCCTAATCTGCGATTAGAGGTCTGGTGCTTGCGTGTGAGTGTGATCTAGCTTCCGCTATGAATACCACATGCTAGGGCATGCGTTATGAGAGGAGAAAACGAAGACAACGGTTGACGAGTGGGAAAAAAGCGAGGTTCGTCGGAGTCAGCTTTGCACTTGGGATGTTCTCACAGCATCTGTGCGCACCTTGAGCAATCTATGCTATCCCGCACTGCAGACATTGCGGTTGCACAAAGCGGCGGGTGGCAACAGGGAGGACCAGTACGAGAAGTGAGGTACCAAACAAAAGCATGAGAATTCAAGACTCGACTCTACGCATGACTCTCATGCACCTTCGTACTGGTCCTCCCTGTTGCCACCCGGCGCTCTGTGCAACAGCATTGTCTCCATGGACTCAGTCCCTGTTTGGCAGGTGTCTTGGCTGATGGGCCATTCCTAGCCTTCATTCGTGGAGGCTTGAGCCCGTGCTCGCAGTCGACGCAGACAGAGTGCTGCAGGAAGTTGTACGCTCAGGCCTGTCAGTCGGCGGGATAACAAAACATTATCATCTCATCTGCCGCTCACAAACGAAGAGCACCACGAACTCAGGCTTGCGCAGAGCGAAAGGACCGACTGCACATATTCCATGCTGATAAAAGTTCTCAGCATGCTTGTCCAGCCAAAGCGCACTGTGATCAAAACTTGTGCGACCGCCCACCTCAGAGCCCGAGAATCACTCCCTGACAATGGAGGCCACTTCACGCAGCACGCACCCATGGCCAAGCACCTGTAGCCAACTCGCAGACAATTGCCCATTGATCAGGTGAGTGTGTTAAAACAGGGACCACGTCGCGAAGTCCTGGCCACGTTGCTGGCCCCATCCATCACTGGGGACCTACAGGACCCTCTCCAGCCCGTCCAGCAGTCATCAACCCCTTGATCAGTGCCCCCACTGCTCCAGGTGTCAGAACCCATCAAGCATCACACCAAATGGAAGACTGACTTGGGCAGAACAGGTGCAGACCACCCGAAAGCACAATGGCAGAGTGGCGTTGAGCACAGTGCGAAACGAGGGCAACCGAAACGCCATGGAGGGGAGAACAACTGCAACAATCGCAGTGAGTTTCCTACAGCATTCCATCATGGGATTGCTGTTGACTACATGCAAAGTTGCTGAGTCATCCTGACATTGACGAAAGGGTTAGTGCTAGTTCAGGGAGGGGGGGGTCTGAGCACACAGTTACAATGACCACAAGGGTACCAAATTGGGAATTGTGCCTTCCCGTGAACTGGGAAAACCACCACTGACGCGTTGTACATTGAAGAATCAAATTTTCGCCATCGTGTCAAAACACATGCCGTTGTGGCAATCAACCAACTCCCACTTTCCCAACAACAACGTTTGCATGGACACACTATGTGATGCAGAGCCAATATAAAGGGGAACGAATGCTGCTGGTCATCACGACGTGCCTTCAAGAATGCACCACCTCTGACTGTGCTGCCAAAGCACCTGCTTCGTTTGCCACGCTGTCAGCCCTCTGAGTTCATCCATTTCTCCATTTCCTTCAGGTGCAGCTGCAGGACCTTGACCTTCTCAGCGACAATGTAGCTCTTGGCAAGAGACGGATAGATGGTCACCTCGAAGTCACGAGGCCCGTGGTGTTTCTCCACAGCGCTCACCACGGTTTGTTGGGCATTCTGGAGGAAACGACAAGATGTACTTTTGAAATCTGCTTTCAGAGCGGGCGGTAAAACATGACAAGGAGTGTCGCAAACGCAATGGGGGCACCTCTGGGCGTCAGTTTGGTGTGGACTCAGGAACTAAAATAGCAGTCTGTGTGTCAGTTCCCTTGGTTGGTTGCGATGTGATGGTCAGCACATCCACAGGGGCTTGTTAGGAATTCAAGGATGCTGGCAGACCGAAATGCAGAGCAGGGTCATAATGGTAATCACAACAGCTGCCTAACACAGCTGCCTGGAATGATCTTTTCATAGTTTTGCAAGGGTGATTGTGCTAGGAGGTGGCCAGTACTTGCTAATGCACTTTGCCTGCCGAAGTGACCACTTGTTCTGCTTTATGCACCGTTGGGTCACAACGAGGCAAAGTCTGATTAGGCTTTGGGTTGGTCCCGTATAAAGGAAGTAGGTTCCAGTCATCTTAGCATGCTGGCATGTCCTGTAACCTTGCTCACATAAGGATTAACCATGTCCATCTGCACATGCCCATTTGAGGGTAGCAGCCCCAAATCTGCAAGGCCTATGCATCGAATTACAAAGAGCCAAGCACTTACACAGAGCACAGTTGACAACACGCCCGTTTCGTTCACTGTGGGAGACTGCTTGGCAAACTACACAATTCATGTCCATGTTGCCCAATGTGTCAGGCCAACCAAACAGCAGAGCTGAACCCAATTTCTGGGATGGCTGGGGCTGTCATTCAGTCACTCGTTCATTCCAAACACAAGTTGCCAGACACAACATCCCTCAACAGCAGTACAGCACAGTGCTTGCATTGTATTGCTATCAAGAACAGGGAGGCCATATCATCTCTCTTTTCGATTCCTTCAAAGCAGGGAACTAAAGTCCTCAAGGGAACAACACAACGACTCTGTACATTATGCCAGTCATATCACCAAGGTTGGTGCAGGGGGTTTGTGTGCCATTTTGCTGCAATGGATGCCTAGTACAAGTATTCCAATGCTCTCTGCACACTTCTCCGCACCTGTACATTGTTCATGAACTCATTGCAGATCTTGTATGCCTTTTGCTTGTCCGCTTCACCCACCTTCGCCAGCTCCTCCACAAGATCTGCACTGAGATCGACACAGGAAAGCACACTCTGAACAAGCACCAACAACACATCCGTCAGCAGACAATTTGCTGCCAACTGCTCTAATTTTGTAAAAACTATTGTTTGCACTGTGCCCTCTCGCTTTCTGCTAGGTGACTTGCACACTATAGTTTACAGCACGTACATCAGTGTCAGGTACACTGTTCCTCAGCACGGTTCATTATTCTCACATTTGGCTATGTTCAGAGCCCCCCGCATCCCCTTCAGTGGCAGGGTGCAGCTTGTGAGACAGAGGAGGGCTAGTCCTTGCATGATCTTATTGTGTTTGTGGATGCCAGTCATGGCAAGCAAGGCAGAAACAAAACTGACCATGGGATTTCTGTCCGCTACAATAATCCTGGATTGCTGGGTTCTGGGAATAAACATGGATGAAATGTGTGTGCTGTTGTCAGTTTATGCATTTCAAAATGTAGGCTTCAAGTCGCTGGGCTCACCGCCTGGAACAGAGCTTTTGTTCACAAGGGTGGAATGCTCTGCGTGTGTCGAGTGCGAGGCTTGAATTAACGCGACGCCACAAGAAGGGCGCCAATGAAGCACTTAAAGCACGG
The DNA here is from genome assembly GCA_905146915.1 of Ostreobium quekettii. Taxonomy (NCBI): domain Eukaryota; kingdom Viridiplantae; phylum Chlorophyta; class Ulvophyceae; order Bryopsidales; family Ostreobiaceae; genus Ostreobium; species Ostreobium quekettii. The sequence continues at coordinate 7,111 of CAJHUC010001342.1, read as the reverse complement.
CTGAAAAAGTTGCCATCGTGTAAAGAATGAGGCACTTCAGGGAAGCAAATCAGGATTCATGCCGCCAAATGAGTCAGAGGTGCGCAAAAAGAGCGCGGGAGAAGCCCTCGTCTGAACGCAACACTTTGAGCGAGCGCCCCAGGCCAGCAGCAACACCCATCGCCCCAAACCTGAGGGACTCCTCAAACACTCGAAACTTGCCGATGTCGCCCAGTTGATCCTGGGCCTGAATTTACTTCTTGCATGGTTGCAACATCTTGACTCCAAACTTGCACAGCGACTGAAGATCCGGAACAAAGACGGCCCCGCCCCAGCGGCACCGGTGCTTCCCTTCCCGCCCAGTAGAGGGCTCCGGAGGGCCCCGGAACGCAGGGAAAAATTCTCCAGCAACAGGACGCCGAGCCTGACAGATATTCCGATATCCCCATATCCCTCAGGCATTTCACACCCATTGCGAACCGTACGCGCCCTTCCGCATACCATCCCATACCCACGCGCATTTTTCTCGCGAGATGCACTGTTCGGACAGGAAGGCGCCTCCCAAGACAACGGCGCTTGTCGGCGTGATGGTGGCGACCACAACACGTTGGTGGCAGGCAAAAGGTCGATTGTTCGTTTCCACACGCTGATGGTCAATCTGCGCATAAGCTTGCGCGGTGGATTGCACACCTTTTCTATTTTGAGAAGGTCCTGGAAGCCCGCGGACAGCGCTGTCTTGTTGCTGGCCTGGTCGCCGGCCCTGTCGAGCACCTCCGCAGCCATGGCCCACCAAGAGCGTTCTGGTGGTGTGGTGGGCCACCTTGTGGGGGAATTAAGTACTGCGGCGCCAGAAATGCTACCTTGTTGGTGAACGTTTTCTATTTTGGGGGGCGCTTCAGAAGAATTTGTAATTTGGAGAAAGCAAAGTGAGTAGTTTCGGGCGGACCAGCAGGAAAGAGAATTTATCGGCAGCGAAGAGAGAGAGGCGACACGGACATGGCGCTATCCGCCAAGGAAAAAGTTGGCAATTTTGTGCCACAATTTTTGTTGCGCACAACTTCTACTAAAGCACAACATTTATATACTTCAATAAAACGCTCAAACCATGGTTCTTGATGGTTTAAAGAAATCATCAACGATCTAAGTTACAATATGTCGAAACTACTAAAGATTGATCCTGAGCCAATCAATGGAGCCGATGTCCGACCCGTTGTAGATAGGCGAGAGAAACGGAGTGTAGATTTCCTGTTTGGCAGTGTTTGTGAGTTTTCCTATCACAGTCCGTGTGTGGTCTGTGAGGTATGAAGGCTTGGCAAACTGGAACTCAAAGTCATTACAACAACACCAGAACACAACAATAACACTGGGCAAACCAGGGCAACTCGTTTCAACAACATTGTTCAACCCTTGCAGCACGAGACAAAAAATGGACACAATCGTCCAGCCGTTCATTGTATGTTCATCTCCACCTCACGTCCTGCAAATTATGTCTCAACAGCAAAAGGCACAGTTCGCTTCCTGTTCATACATGGACTTGTGCATTACTTTCTAAGTTCACTAGTTTTTGGTGTGGCCCCTTGACAAAAGACCACCACATGCCACATACAACAGCGCTGGCAACCAAATCCTACTGCCATTGCTGAGATAAGTTGCCACGCGACAATGAGCGAAAACGAATGCAGTTGAGTACCCCTTCACAGGGGATCGTTTCTGAGGTATCAATTGATGACAACAAGCCGTGACTCATCCCCACACAAGAGGCATGAGCAGAAATCTACGAATGCGTCTGTAGTGCACATGGTGAAGAACAACAAAGACTGGTGTGGAGAGTCTTCATGAAAGTGTGGACATTGGGCAAGTGGGTTGGTGAGACAATTCAAGGAATTCTCCTGCAAATAATCAACCAAGCCAAGCACAGTGCCACAATATGTAAAGCACAAACACAAACACCACAACAACAAGCACAATGCACATAATGAGACAAAATGCACAACAGTCACATGGGCGACCTGTTTTGCAGCCATGGAGAGTAATATGGCTTGTAACAAAATAGAAACAGGCCAGGCACACAGTGCAATCCACATTTCAGCAAAACTTTTGGCAGTCAGCTTTCATGCCACTATAGGCGATGTCCAAGGTTCTGTACACAGAATTCTTTTTCATGTTTTCCTACATTTTCTACTGTGCACAGGAGGAAAGCCCACAACACAGTGCAAGGTGAAGGGCACACACGAAGGCCAAGCCTGATCTGCTTTGTAGCCAATGTCACCTTACAGAAGGCAGATGATCTTCAGAGGTGGACATGCTGCTGGCGAAACCTAAGGAGGGAACTTGCAATGGGAAGACACTGATGCAACAGAAAAGCATCAGTGCAAGCGGGCTCAAAACAGTTGGACCACAATTGTAGTTGCTGGCCGGGCGGTCGCAGTTCAAAGCCAGATGCAGTCGGGAAGATGCAGGCACCGGCCTGCTGCCCCACTTCAAGGAAAAAGGGTGTGATGCTGGTGCAGGACGCTGATGCTGTCCCATCACGGGAATATGCCACTGGGATGGAGATGGTGATATCCAGATGCAGCCCAGCTGGTCACACGCACACAAGCATCAGCCGTTGCGCACAACACCACCCCAACAACAAGCATGCAACAATAAGATTGGGCTTCACATGCCCAATTCTGTGCACGAAGGTAGACAATCCCTGGTATCAGCATGATGCCTCCATGCAATTGATGTAATAAAAGAAGAGTGCATGCGAAAACAGAACACACAGGCAGGTAAATACAAGCCTTGCTTTGAAGCCAGCCAACTTACTCGCTGACCTGGGCCTATCAAAAGGACATGCAATCAAAAAAAAGGCAACGCACGAACGGAGCTCGCAGGCACCGAATGCACGCATGTTTCTGTTCACGACTTTGTTCATTCTTTCCAGACTGTGCTCAGAGCGGTCCTGTGGCGATCGTCACGAGAATTTGCCCTCAAAGAGAGTCGGGCCGAGCGCCTCCGGCGTGAAAGCCCAAGAACACCAGCAAAGAAAACACGGCGGCAGTGATCTGATTCTCCCCGATCTCTGCTGTTCCCCCGCGGCCAAAAACGTCGCGCAACAGGAAACCTCAACACCTCTCCAACAAAAACGTCCGATCGTCCAGCTCCATCGGGCACCAGCGCACTCTCGATCCAAAGGGACTCCGCACCGCACCGCCGCTTGACTCGCCCCCTTCCACCACAAATGCTCCACAGCCGCGTTTCATGCCCCGGCCCATCGATGCGCAGTCCAAGCCACCTCCAACTCAGCCCACTCCCGCGCAGTCGACCGCACCCCCTTTCGCGCATCCTCCACCGCGGCTCACCCGCCGATCTCCTCTCAACTTCCAGAGGCAAAATTGCGCCAAGGACTTACTTTACCGTTCTCCCATATTCCCTCATTCAATGCCAAACTTGCACAAAGGACAACACCGATCTTCGTTTTATCTTTCCAAGGCACGTTTCCGCAAAGGACCTCACCGATCTTCGCTTTATCTTTCCAAGGCAATCTCGCACAAAGAAGGTCACCAATCTCCTGCCGCCCTTTGCCCAGCCTCCGCTGATATAAACCCTGCAGCTCCCCTCTTCGCCGTGCGGCGCTCACACGTTCCTAAACTGCGGGTGCTCCGCGATCGGCACCCATCCGTAGGGCTGCCCGTACGGCCCCCCCGCCCAAACCGGGCGGTACTGCACCCCCTGAGAGGCCCCCGCCCGGACCCCGGCCCACCCCGGGCGCGTTTGACGCGCCCAGGCCGGCCGACGCCCCCCAGAGCTGGATCCCGCCATTGGGGCGAAACAGCGACGGCGTCTTACAAAGGTCCACAAACATCCGGAGTGAAGTCGAGTCGCAGCCCACAGCTAGTCAGGCCTTTCTGGCAGAAACCAGCAAACGTACGCAATCCAGTGATGGACAGGATGCCACACATAATTTCACATAGACGCTGGTCTGCAGCGCCATCATACCCCTCACACCGCGCCCTACATGGTGCTTGGCCCATACACGGGCAGTCCTCAGCCCAGCCGCCTCTCATCCGGGCGAGTGCGACTGAAAGTAGGACCAAGCACGTTCCATAAGATTCCAACGAATGTGTCCACAATCAAAGAAGAGGGGAAATTAGCCAAGCGATCACAACATGCAGCCACAAGCGCCTCTCTTGGCTGGAATTCTCTTGTCCCAGCAAATCTAAAAGAATCCATTTTCCATGCCTCCTTTCCCCCCGCCAGCCTCGTGTTTGATGCAGAGCATGTGGTTAATGCAAGCACTACTTTCGCGCCAATCCGTGCGCTGTCTTGTCGCCCGGGCGCGACCCTGCCTTGGGCATGATCACTGGGAATATATCCACGCCGTGCCCCAGAGTGCCCTTGAATTCTTTGCCAATCGGTGTCTGCTTTCTGAGAACGCCACAATGGCGCGTCGATGGCCGGACTGTTGTCATGCAGCTCACAATAGCCCTGCAGTAGGCACGTACTGCTGTGAATTGGTGAGAGCCCTGACCGTAGAATAGGAGCAACACTATTGTGCAGCCCTGTGACCAAGTGAGCAACAAGTGAGCAAACCAACTTCCCTCCCAGAGTGCTGCCTGTGCTCGCCCTTCTTGGATTCGCACATGCCAGGCATGTCAGTGGAGTCGCGGTACAAGAACTGTGAAGGGAAGTCGACAGAAAGTCGGGGGAAAGAGGACCGCAAATCTCAGCTAGTATTCATCAACATTGGGAAGGAGAAAATTCGTAAATTGTCTGTACTAGCTTGAAGCGATAAATTTGCAACCCGTAGACCTGATCAAAGACACAAATTCTCCCCTAGAATACAGATGAAAAGTAGCACGTGCAGGAAAATGCCCGTGCAGGTGATTCATCGTACAATATTAGAAATTAGATTGGAGTCACGCAAGCCAAAGTTGGGGCGCCACACCATTTAGTACATTTGGCTCTGTCACCTCAGCGTAGGCCCCAAATTATGGGACCTGTCTGTGTTACTGGCCACCAGCTTACTCAGAAGTTTGTTGACTTTCTGCACGCTCTCTTGGTGACCACCCATAACTGGAGAGTTCCCTTGGAAGGGTTCACAGTATAGAGATACGGTCAGCATACCAAGCGGGAAGCACTGTTCAAGCAAAGTTAATTCGCTGGCAGCCCCACCTGCCAGTTCTGCAACAATCCTGGCAATGGTCTCCCGTCTCATCTCACCCGTCTCATCTCGATTTCCGTCTCGTCTCTTCTCTCATCGTGGCGATCGCATTCTTGTCTGGCTTGTCCAAAAATGACCAAAGGAACCCTCAATCGATGTATTATGTGTGCTCATCCTTATTGCATTGCTCACAGGGCAGGCGCGTCAATAAAAAAGCCAAATGGAAGGAAAGAGGATGGAAAACATCAATAGAATTTTAAGAATTTGGAAAAGCATGCCAATTCCATGTTCCATCTTTTTTCAATCGAAACAATAAATTTTGAGCCAATACACCTGATCAAAGGGACAAAATTTAATTTATGTACCATATACAAGACAAATAGCCGGTGCAGGAGAGTACCCGCGCAGTGCTTCGCCGTTCAATAGCACAGAGCAAACTGCACGTAAGTCAAGATTGGGGCAACCTTACCTTCAGTCGAATCGGCAACGCCGCCACAGGCCATTGCCCAAAATACAGGAGTTGTCAGTTTGCTGATCAGAGTGATACCCTCTAATCCATCCAGATCTCTTGAAAACCTGCACCTTCTCTTGGTTGCCACTCATCATCGGTAGGCTCCCTTGGAACAGCGCACAATATCGAAATACGGTCCATGCCCAAAGCGGTGAGCATTGTTCCATCAAACATGATTCGCTGGCAGCCACGCCTGCTAGTTCTGCAGCAATCTCTGACCTGATCCCGTAACTCTGTTCTCAGCCTGGTCACATCATTCTTGTTCTTGTGCAATCCTGTCTGAAAATGACCATATCAAACCCACATTCAAGGTGTTGTGTGTGCCCATCCTTCTTGCATTGTTCACATGCACGTCAGTGCAATCTTAGTAAAGTAACTGGAAAATGAGAGATGGAAACGCTCAACTAATAGTTATCAATGTTGAAAGGCACGCAGATCCGAAGCATTGCTTCTATTCAATTGAAATTATAATTTCCAACCCACGCACTACACCAAAGACAAAAATTTTCACCAAAGAACCATTTAGAAGATGAAGAGCAGGTGTGCATGGACAACGCCTGCGCAGTTGCTTCGATGTTCAATCACGTACTGTAAGGCAGACAAACACAAGTCAGGATTGTTGCCCCCTACCGCTCGCTCGATTTTGTAACTTTGGAATCGGCCAGGGTCAGGGGCCCAAATTTGGGACGTTTCTGAAGAGCTGATCACGAAGGCACCCTCCGTCCATCCAGATCCTTCAGCAGCCTATTGAATGGCAGCACCCGCTCCCTGGAGCCATTTTCCACTGGAAAGTGGCATTGCAACCGGGTATAGTGTTCAGATCTGGTCCAGGCCCTAACCGGAGAGCATTGCTCAAGCCAAGACAATCTCTGGCAGCCCCGCCTGCCAGTTCTGTAGCACACTTTGCAATGATATACTGGCTTGTTTCTTAGCGCGTTGACCACACCCCTGTGGATCCCTGTAAAAAAGCGGCAAAATCAACCCTCACCCAGCGTGCTGTGTGTGATCATTGTTCATATAGTCTGACACGTCAGGGAATTCAGTTGAGCTTCAGTAACGAAGCTGTGAAAAATGCGGCTGAAAAGCCTCACCTGAGCTCTTCAACGTCAGAAGCCAGGTAAACTCGCGACATTGCCTATGTTCAACTGTGAATGTAATCTTGCAGCCATTGAACTTGATCACAGCCACAAACTTTCGTAAATGTGCCAATGAGAAGAATAGCAAGTGGAGTAAAATGTATGAGCACGCTCTTCATCATTCGGCAACGGACAGCACAGTGACTCACGGAGCTCAAGGTTGAGGCAGCCTCCAGTCGATTTGCCTAATGTATATTAGCGCAGCCTCCAAATTAGGGGACTTTTTGGTGGTACTGATCAACATTGATGACCACATTCCTGTGTGGCTCTGCCAACGACCCATAGAATTGATCAAATAAACAGACATTCACCAAAGCCCGATCCAGAATACAAATAGAA